>JABUQX010069577.1:0-34655 GCA_015478945.1 Trachelipus rathkii
GCGTAGATATTTCTTGTTTTATTTTCTTTACGGTTTTGTATTATTTTTGTGTTATATATACTATGGTTTAAGTTTTCTTATAATTTTTACTTTAGAGTCATTTATGGTACTTACTATTGTATGTCTAGTTCTTTCTTTTATTCTTTTCCCCTATATGTTTTAGTATGTACTTATATTTATTTGCATATTGTATAATTTATTTTATGTATTTTTAGTTAAGTTTTGTTTACAATTATTTATTACTGTGTTTTACGTTAAAAGATCCCTCTTTTTATATTTATTGCCTTTTTGCTGCCGGACACGAAACACTTGTGACTTGTTTTCTTATTTAATTAGAATTTAATATGAGTATATATATATATTATTATTTTATAATATATTTATATATTATACTTATCTAGTTGTGATATATATTTAGATTCGTGTTTATGGGTGCCCCTCGTAGGTATAAGATTAGCTAGTAGATTTATTTTGTATTTATTGTTTTTGTTGAGTATAAATTGACTTATTTAGCTGTTGGTCTACTTCGAGATCTACTATATTAATTTTCAATTATTGTTTATTACTCATTATATTTTTATATTAGTTTGTTGGAGTATTCAATTATTTTCCTTTTTCTTATCTTAGTATATTATTTTTCACCCATATTATTATCTTAACTATCAATTAACCTGCATACGCAAATGACTTATCTCTCTCTTTTTCGGCCTCACTCCCTCAACGATCTCCAACTTACTGTTCTCCTCCTTGGCTGTGACGCTCCATGTTTCTGAACCCAGTCGTTCCTAATTAATTTATTGTGTCAAAATTTTTGAAATTTCTTTGGGGAAATTTTATTGGGTGATTTGTTGTGGTTTATAAACCTATTAAATATGTGCTCAAGTCGCTTTTCTGTGAATACATCATGTTAGTCTGTTTGTAATTCTTCAATTGGGCATGCTTTTTTTATATTTTTAATAAGGTGTTCTTTTTTGTGTTGATGGCTGGGGAATTAACTAGTGTGTGTCGGTCTGGACTTTTTGTTTTATATTTAGTGTGTTGTTATTATTTTGTTTCTGGTTGTTTGTTTTGGTCTTGGGAGTTACAGTTCCTTTATGGATTCGTTTGTGTGGGTCTAATTATCTATTTTTTGAGGAGAGTTGTTTGTGTGGAATATTTTTGTTTTTTTTTTTAGTTTGTGGTTCAAACATATAGAATTGGTTGTATTTTTTTTGCCTTAGAATTATATTATATTTGTGTTTCGTTAATAATAAAATTGCTTTATTTTTCTTCATTTAGTTTGTTTGTTTTTTATGTATATAAGGTTGTTTTTGGGCTGGATGACTTATGACTTAATCTGTATATGGTTTTCTTTTTAGGGAATTTAATGAGTCATTAACTTTTGTTGTATTGCTCTTGCTTCAATTACTATTATTATTTTTCTATTGTTGGTGTAATGTTAGATTTTTGTGTGTTATAATATAATTTTGGATCAATCTGTTGGGATAATTGTTTGTGTATTGTTTTTTTTTTGGTTTATTAGGGGTTGCCGCTCCTTGATTAATATTGTCTTGCGGTTCATGTTCTCTGTTTTGTTTGTCTTTTGTGAATTTTCTCTAGTTTTTCGTATTGAGAGTCTTTAGGTTGTTGTATTCTTTGGTTTGTGTTTGGCTTGTTTTTTCAATTGAGTGTGGGCAGTTTTTAGGTTTGTGTTTTTCTTTATTTGTGGTTCTTTTTTTCTGATTTGTTATCGTGTGTTGTTGTTTTTTGCGTTTGGTTTGGTTATTCTTTTTTTTTTTTTCTTTATGGTGTAACTGCCTCTTAAACCTAAGGTTTGCTTCAATTTTTTTTATTTTTTTCTTTCTTTTTTTTTTTTAATAGGCTTGATTCTCATGAAAGGTACAGGTCATATGTTCCTAATGTTTCTATTTTTTTTTTGATGCTGTTTTTTGTTTTTCTTTTTATCGGTTTCTGTAAATGGCCAAAATTTTTGGGTTTCTTTTGTTTTGTGCGTTGTTTTGTTTTTGGCTTTGGGGGTGTCCGTTGTGTTTTTTTCATTGGGGTTTGTTTGGTTTGTTTTTTTATTTGTCGTTTTTGTTTTTTATTGGGGTTCGTGTGTAGTGTTGTTTTTTAATTTTGTGTTTGTCAAAGGACCTCTGTTCTTATTTAGGGTCGTCGTTTTTCTTTTTGTAGTTTTTTTTTTTTTATTTGGGTGTGTGTGTGTCGTTTTGTTGTTGGGGTTGTTTTTGTTGTTCTTTTTTGGACTTCGTTTTTTTTTTGGTTTGTGGCTTTTCTTCTTTTACCCACTGTGTTTTTGGTTCTTCGCCCCGTCGCGCTTTTTCAAAATACTGTGGAAGTGTGCGTTCATGTTCTGTGGTTGTTCCGTCCATTTGTTGTTTTTCCTTTTGTGTGGTTTTTTGCGTTTTTTTTTTCGGTATGTGGTTTTTTTCGTTCGTGGTCTTTCTGCTTTTCTGTTTTTTTTCTTAATCCGTTTTTGTGGCCTTGTGGATTTGTGATTTTGGTGTGAAGTTTTGAAATTTGTGTAAATTTTTTTTATGTGAATATTTTGTCGTAGGCTCAAGTCATTTTGGTTTTTGCTTATTCGTCTCTCCTGCTTGTCTCACTATCTTTTTTCTCACTTGAATTTTCTGGCTCAGAGTTTCGTAGAACCTTAATATGTGTCTGATTCTTTGTGTTTTGCCGTCATTTTATTTTTCCTCTACGATTTTTTGGCTGCACGTAGTTCCCTTTTTGTTACCCTGTTGGTGGTCGGGTGTGGTTTTTTGTTCCGCGTTTACCGGTTTCCTTGTGCCGCTTTTTGGCCACTGTCTCTTTTTTGGTTGTGCTATATTCCTGTCGACGTGCTGTGGTGTGTCCCTTGTGAGAAGAGATTGGTCTCTCCTATGGCGCGGGGGTTGTGTTTCTGTGTGGGTCTTTATATTTTTTTTTTTAATTTTTGAGCTTCTTGGTCTTCTTTGCGTTTGTGTTTTTGAGTATAGCAGGTGTGGTTTTTCTTGTTTTGGAGGCCCTTGGTTTTCCCTACTAAACAGGTCGCTGTATTTTATATTTATATATTTGTCATATAAGAATGTTGGTTCTTTTTTTTTAGGTTGGAAATTTTGAAATTTTTAGAATTTTTGTTGTGTGGTTTCCACCAGCTCCAAGTTTATTCTATTTCTCTTCTTGTTTTTTTGTACTTTTGCAATTTTTCATCTTCAATAAAATTAATGTTGTATTTTCTTATGGGTCTTTGCTTGTGTAGGCCTTTTTGGTTGGTTTTTTTTTTTTTTTTTCTTTGGGTCCCGGGTATTTTAACGTGTGTTTTTTTTTGCCCCGCGTTCTGGTTTGTTGGAGGGGGAATAATCCTGTGCGATGTGTGTGCTTCGCCCGCCCTTTTGTGCGTCGGGATAATTTAATTCTTTTTTCTGGTTTATGTATGTGTGGCCTTTCTTTTTAGAAGTACAAAGGGTTCCTCCAATTGTCAATTCTTTTTTTGTTTCCCTAATATTTTTTTTGAAAAAAAAGGTGGTGGATTGTGTTGTTTTTTCTTTGTGTGAATATTTTGTTCCGTGTTGGTTCATATACTTAGATCTCGAGCATGCGAGCATATGATCATTATGCCATAGGAATTTTTGTCCTCTGTCTGTGAAGGAGTTCTCTCCTGTCATTTAGAAAAGGATTTTGTTCTTTTAATGTAAAGGATGTCTTTTCTGTAGAACGGCTATTTTTTTGTCGGTCTTTTTTTTGTGATTTCCTTTGTGGCTTTTTCCCCGTCCTTTCTGCGTCCTTTTTGGTTTCTTGAACTGATTCGTGTTTTCCTTTCCCTTACGTTATTTTCTTGTTGTCCCCTACGGCCCTGTATCCTTGGTGATGTATGTGTTTTTATACATTTTGTGTAGTCGAGTGTGATATTTGTTGCCTCCCCGCGAGCCCTTTCGCCCGCGTTTTCCTCACGTGGCCTTTCTTTTTTTGCAGGATGTTAAACACTGGCTTGGTCTCTGTGAATTGAAATTTTATGGTGGTCCCTCCCATGCAGTGTGCTCTTTTTTTTTACGCAGAACATTTTTTTTTGGTGCGTAACAATATTCTTGTTGGTTTTTATACAGTTTTTGTATACTACTTTTTTCCTCTCTCCCGTCTGGCTTTATCTGATGCTTCCTCCTTTTGCGTGTTCCGCGGTCGTGGCCGCTCGTGTGGGCGCTGTTGCTTTTCGGTTTTTTGGTGCGTGTGTTGGTTGGTGTTTCTTTTTCTGGTTTCCTTTTTTTTTTTTTTTTTTGCCCTTTTTTTGTGTCGCCCCGTTTCCGTTCTTCTGTCTTTTCTGCCCCCTCGTTCTGTGATCTGTTTTCCGTGTTGTGGTGTGGTTCCCGTCTTCTTTTTGCGTTTCTTTTTTTTCTTTCTCTTCTTCATCTCTTTTTTTCTTTTTCTTTTTCAGTTTCTTTCTTCATTTCTTCTTTCTTCTCTCTTTTCTCTCTTTCTCTTCTTTTCTTTTTTTCTCTTTTTCTCTGCGTCTTTGACTCATTTTTTTTCTGTCGTCGCGTCTTTGGTCTATGTCAATTTGTGTTATCGATCTTCTCTTCTTACATCTGCATATGTGTTATTTTCCTTCTCTTGATAATAATAAAGGCTCGTTCTTTCTCTCATAATAACATGTCTGTGGGTGCGTTTTTTATTCATTTTTTTTTTTTAGTGAATGTTTTTTAGTGATGGTAATTATCCTGTCTCATCTGCGTGTTCGTTCATTTTCTTTCGTCTTTGTCGATTTTTTCTTTTATTTAGCTGACTGTTCATTTCTTCTTGGTTTTTTTCTTTATAGTTGGGTGTCTCATCCCTCAAGGGTGTATAGTTTTTAAGTTAATTTTGGGTTCTAAATTGTTGAATACTCTTGCTGAAGTTTTTTGGTTGGGATTTCTTTTGTTGTGGTTGCAAGTTTGTCCTACTGTTCCTATAATCTAGTGATCTCTTTCATTCTCATCTTATCTTACCGGGTTGGAAATTCAAGGTCTTCTGCTAGGTACCGTTTCTTATTCATCGTTTAGCAGCACAAAGAAAGGTTTTTGTTGTGTGAAGTGAATAAACGCGTTCTCTTAGGGCTGTTCTTCTCGTCGTATTTTCTCTACTATGCCTGTTTACGCGTAATAGCGGGACAATGAATTTGGATGGGTGGTTGATCCGTTAGGTTTAAATTACCCTCCTTTAAGTGTGTGGGAATTCGTCGGTGACTCCATGGAGATATTCTGGGAGTGCGTTTGGTTGCTCGGTTTTTTCTGCTCCTTTTGTGCCGAAAATATATTTCCCCAAATGTTTCGTTGCCTTAATAAATTTTAGCACCATCTTTTTCACTTTTAACTTTCTTACTTTTAAGGTGTTAAAACTTTAAAACACTATGGAACTTATAACATTGTCCACGCTCGGTGGACCAGCGTCTTCCGTGTGCTCTTGGGGTGCCGCGTCTTTGGCGGCGCGGATCATTGTGCGGGGGTCTACTTGTGCTGGTAATGGCTTCGGTGCCTCTTCGATATCTGATGGCGCCGCCTTCTGTGGCGCTTGCGCGCTAGTTGTGCCATCGCGTTTTTTGCTGGTTGCCGCCTGCGCTGCGCTTTCTATGTCCAGCCTTGCGCCGAGACGGCTCCGTGTCGTGGTCGGGCTTACCGGCCTCCTCTCTGGCGCTAGCTCCGCGCTTTGCTGTCCGATTCTCGTCCTGGGCGCGCGTTGCAGTGACTGGTAGTACGTTCTATTGACTTATTATTTATATTAACGCTCAGACCGTGAGCTTCATAGGGTTATAAAATGGATGATATACTATATAGGCTATACTCTCTATTTCTTTGCTCGTAACCCTTTGTACTATTTGAGTTCATTAGCATTATATTAGGCTTATTTGTTTCGTGAGGAGGGGTAGCTGACTGAGGTACGCGCGCCGCTAGTACTTTTATTGTTAATATATGTTAGTTTATCCGTGTTGTGGAGCTATATATATATACGTTATTTGCTGTATACATCTATCCGATCGTTAGGTGTCTATATAGTATTAATATCACAGCGGCAGTCGAGCGCTACTTCACTCTATACTAGCGTCAGGTGAGGATCACGCCTGACTAGTGCACCGTCACTGGAGTCCTGATAGGCTTACGGTAGTGGACGCCCGCCGCCCGCGCCCCGGACCGCTGCGCCTTTTCCTTTGTTACTGATTATTGTGGTTGCCTTATACGTCATGTTGTGTATGGGTGGGAGTATAGCTTGATAGTGAGTAGATTAGAGAGGTATTGTGTGGTATTATTATCTAGTTCCATGGGTGAGTTTATGTTTATGTATGCTTATGTTGTACGAATGAGTGAGTGAGTGAGGCTCTTTTACGGCTTCAGTTCTATTTGTATTTTGCATCGTATATTTATTTGTTTATAGTTTATATATATATATAGTATGGTGTGATAGTATATATATACTAGGTAGTGGTTGATACTGAGTACGCGGTGAGATATTAGCTATAATTTGTAGTTTACTCCGCACTGCAGTTTAGCCGACGGTTTTATCTGTGATCATTCTATAATGGAGTTATATGTATGAGGTATTCTCAATATGGTTCTTTTGCCTTTTTTAGCTTGCGCAAGATGTGTGACAAAGATCAGAAATTGAAACGGAAGAATGAAACAAAGAGTAGAGATTATAACTTTTATTTTCTGGGGCCAATAAAAATTGATGTGTGTAATGCCGTGTTAGAATGATAATCGTGTGCAGAGAGCCGTTCTGTAACGCGACTTTGGGGGGGGACCCCTCGACAGTACGGCGTGCCTTGCCGCAAGCACCGCCTGGTGTGCCTGCGCGTCTTGCGGTCTGTGTCCTCTGTTCTGGTCCGTTTTTCGCGGGGCGTGCCATTTTGAGCTGCCTGCCTGTGCGCGCCTTCCGTTCTCCGAACCTGGTGGCTTTCTCTGTTCGTGTGCACTGTATGTGTAAACTTATAAATGGCTTGATTGGGGTAGAGTGGGTTTGTGTTTTTGTCATATTCTACCTTCTAATTGTTTTGCTATCCATAAGGCCTTGCGTTGTTTATTCTTGTTCCTTTCTTTTCTTTTTCTTTCTTTTCTTTCTTCTATCTCTTCTTTTCCCTTTCCTTTCTTCTATCTTCTTCTTTCTTTCTCTTTCTCTTTTTTTCTTCTCTTCTTCTTCTCTCTTATTTCTTTTCTCTTTTTCTTTCTTTTTTCTCTCCTTTCTTTCTCATCTATCTATCTATTTGCGTTTTTTTTATTTGTTTTTTTTTTTTATTTTTTTTTTTTTCGGTGCTCACTCAGCTCTAGTTTTTTTTTCTTTTCTCCCTTCTCTCTTGCTCTTTTTTTTGCCATGTTTTCTTTAGTGTGTTTTTTCGTCATTTTCTTCTTTTCTTGCTTTTCCCGTGCCTTTCTTCTGTTCTATTATTTTTAAACACGCCTTGCTTTTTTTTTTTTTTTTTGCCCCTCCCTTTTTTTTTTGCCCCGGTCTCCTGTGTTCTTCGGTCTTTTGTTCTTTTCCCTCCGCTTTTTTTTTCTCAACTTCTGCATGTCCTGCCCGGGCTTCCGCAACCTCCTCTTTTATTGCGGTGATTTTTTTGGGGCTTTTTTCTTGAGCCCGGCCCCCTGCGTCCCCTTTTACTGGTTCTCTGTGCGTCAGTTTTCCCTTCCCCCCTCTTTTTCGCTCCGGTCCCTCCTTGCCTTTGTGTTCTTTGGGTTGGGGTGTTTGTGGTATCCTTCCGCGCCCTCTTATTTCTTGTCGCCCCTTGGTCTGTTCTTCGCCGGTATTGTGGCTTTTTTGTCGGACCCTCGGTCATCATTTCCGGTTCTTCGCGTCCGTTTTTTTTCGTCCTTTTTCCCGCCTGGCGCCCTCGGCGTGCTCTTTGTGCCTTTGCGTGACTCGCGTGTGGTTTTTTTGTTCCCCCTGCCGCTTCCTGCTTTTCTTCCGTCGTGGCCTTATATATGCAACAAGAATTTAATATCTTTTTGTTGATTCACTCCCCTCGACCATTTTTCTCCCCCCATCACCTTCTCAACTTACCAGTCTTGATGGTGGTTTCCTCTTCCTCACTTTTTCCCTCCTCGGCCCTTTGATTCGCGCCTCTGTGGTTTTTTGCGGTCGGCGTGTAGCTTTATGTTTTCCGGCTAGGTTGGAACATATTATTCCTACAAACGTAATACTCACGAAAATTTACAGAAGTTGACGACAACATTTTTTGTTTGGGAGTTGGTCCCAAAATCTCTTGCGTTCCATTTCCACGCACCTATTGTCCATTGCGTTTCTGGCCTTTCCATTTTTGCCCTTCCAAAGGGGTTTGCTTTTGTTCGCTCGCAGATGTGCCGTCTTTCTTTTACGGAGGGGCAAAGCCCATTCTCATAACTAGATCGTATTTTACTCTCCCATACCTTTTTATGGTTGCATTTTCTGGGGTGCTATGTGCTCTGTTTCTTGCATGCCTCCATTTTACGACCTTGAACAAGCACAGTTCCTAATCGTAGTTGCCGCTCTTTTTCGGTGCTCTGCCAGTCTCGTGAGTCAATCTCGTCCTCTTTTGGAGTGGCCATAATTGTTTTTCTTAAAAACGTATCAAACATCACACAAAATATAATAGTCCAATATACCTGTTAGCTTTGCTCGCTTCTGACTCTTTGCTCCATTAAACCAACGAGTGTATGGCATGTATCTTGAGACAGAGTAGGTCACAAGAATGAAGGCAAACGGTCATCAAATCGAAACTCACTTTTGGGGTCATCATTCCAACAAAATATAGGCGAAATCACATCAATATCTAGAACCTCTTTCATATGTATATTCTCGAGGGCAGGATCATGTTAATAGAGTCACATCACGATACCGGTACGTCCTATAGGTCTCAACGCTGTTTCATAAAAGGAATCACCACCTCGTCTTGGCACCCAAATCTTTAACACTACATTTTTTAGCTTTGTTTTCTCGGGGGATTTTCTAGTCGATGTGCTTCTAGTTTTATCCACCTAGAAGCTACAACACCCCCTTTTTGAATTTAACCCTCACCATTTTTATATGTTTACCAATTACCAGTATGCAGATGTAATATTGTTGGTGTACCAAACGCCTTTAATTTGCGGTGCTCAACCTTCCACGCTAGCTACAGGGCTTCTAATTTTGTCATCAGATAATATTTTTGAAATTTTGAATTTTTCTTTTTTTTTTTTTGTGCGTCTCAATTTTGCCAACTATTCTATTTCATGCTGACATCCATCATCCTTTTTTCTGAAATTCGCCTAAGTGTCGTTAGGACAGCTGAGACGTTATCTTTTATATTTTTACTTATTTAACAGGTTTTCTCCTCTATCGCATCTTGTCCTGACCCTTTTCGCGACATCTTTTGCCCACCTTCATCTCCATGGGGGGTGTGTGTTGTCCCTTTCCGGTCTATTTTAAAAAACATTATGCTTGTTTATTCTAGACGCCACTCTTCTGATGAGTTTTTCTTCACGGGTTTCCTCTCCACTCCGTTGTCCGTATATCCTTCTCTTGCTTGTTCCTAATATCTTTTTGTAAAATTTGGTCTAAAAAAAGCCTTTTGTTCTTTTTTAGGGACCTGTGATTTGGGTGTTTGTCTTCTGATTTGGCCTCATCATAAAGGCTTTTCTCCAAAATTTCTACCTCCCACTTTCTTGTAAAACAATGTTTTGAAAATTATTAAACATTACAAGAGACAACTATTTTCAACTGTTTAAACATTGTGCTGCTTTGGAATATTTAAAAAAATTTATTGTTACTGTTTTTCCTGGTATCGACATCGGTTTCATAAAAGTTACGATATTAAATAAGATGTTCTTCAGTTTTTTTTTTATAATTTCCATTGGCAAGCAAATGGGTAAAACTCTAACTCAAAAAGAGCGGCAATATAGACTTATTCATTTTAGCAATGCTCGATTTGAATTTAGAGTGCAACTACATGCAAGCTATTTTGATCACAATTTTGAGATCAAGAGCGCTTAAATTTACCTTAATTCTCTAATTATTAGGAACATTATAATATAAGACAGTAAGAAGCACATGGGCCCTATCAAGACTGTCCCCAGTCAACCCACTAAACCAAACATGCTCATTGCAAATCCACAGAGCAGCACCCTAGGGCTTGTCAACTACTGTAATTAAAAACCCACCAATTTATTGGATTAGTAACATACATTATATTATAATAATACATATATATAATAATAAATATATCTTTTCACTAATAATTATTCCGTTCGAGCCTACCTAAATATTTTAAACACAAAGGATTGTCTACCGGGGTTAATTACATCTGTCAACCTTTCCACCCAATGTTCATCCAGCGATTTCCTTAAATGCAATGAAAATTCGAATGTCCTTTTAATAGTCCATAGATTCCCAACTCTAAATAAACATCCCTATTATTGAAATCTCAAAACAAATCTTACATCGTCAAACGGCTAATATTCCTAGGCGTAATATTTGGATTCTACTATTAAATTTGTTTACAATTTAACACATGCAAACCGAAATATCCTGTTAAGTTTTTATTTCAAAAAGTCGCTACCTAAAAGTAATTTGAATCTGCTATTAAATGTTCAACAATGCACTGAAATATCCTTTTGAAAGTTTCTACTCACAAAGCATACCTAAAACTCCTTAATAATGTGAATCCCTCCCACAAATACACAAAAATGACTAAAGCCTTTTCACAAATAAAACTTTAGAAATACTCTTACCCGCGATACTGGGAAAATTAAACTTGTTCAAGTTAAATATCCAAATCCTTTTACGAACTGAACTGACTTAGCAGTATCTCCTCGTCACAATTTAGAACTTAACGAACTATTTATTCCTTCAAATTTTTTATCGACACCCTTCGATTTTTTAACTCTTCAGAAAGACAATCTATTCTATTTTATAAAGTATTAACTAAGGCTATAAATTGTAAGCATGAATATATATGATATATACATATAAATAAATAAACTATATATATAATATATAAATATATATATATAAAATATATATATATATATATATATATATATATATATAGTATATATACAGCGGATGGGACGGATCGGGGATCCCGAGTCGGGATCCGTGCAGTCGGAGCGAGCGTTTCGGGTAGGACGTTCGGAGTCGATCGGGAGCGATTTCCAAATCAAAAGTGGAAGCGAGTCGGGAGTCGAGGAAAAAAAACCGACTCCTTTCGACTCCCATTAAGTTTTCAGTTTATGAAACCTTTCACACAAATAATTTTGAAAAACTTAATTGACCATTTTATTAAAAAGACGTACATTTTTTTATTGACATTTGTTGTAGCCAATTTAAGTTGTTTATTTTACCACTGTATAAAAAATAGCAAATAAAACTGGTTAAAAATAAAATGTACTCGACAACTGTTATTGGCATTAACGAACTTACACAAGCGAGCGATGCTATTATAAATTAAAGTCAAGTAGATACATAACTTATTTAAAATATAGCGAGTCACACCAATTATAAGATAGTTGCAATAAGCAAAAAGAATCGGATAATCACATAAATCCACACTGAAAATATCATTTCTTAAGTACTAGATTCCCACCACAACTGTGCTGCAGCATGCATTCAATATCACGTAATGTTGTTGGGATGCATTCATTCCAACCCCGATTAACATGTCTCCGAAATAATACTTAAAAATCTCACCTGGAGAGTATTATAGTTAAAGTTAACATTTCTTGTAGAAAATTTGGCTCGAGTCTCACTACTAATTATATGAAATACCCCCACCCATCATAATAACTACATCCAAACGCCGCTATTAATTAAAATATTGCAATTTATCTCAAGTATCCACACACTAACAACAAACTTTAAGTTGGGGCGTGAGATGAGAAACACATCATTAAATTATATTCCTAAACCAAAATTAAATAACAAAAAAACCTAATATATGTTTTAATAATGCAGTTTTTGATTAAAAAACCACAAATTTATTTCTTACGTACTTTCCGTTCATATCAGACAGGAGGTTTGCTGTTCTTAGTGTATATTTACCTATAAATTAATTTGGACCGTCCCCATATTGTACCTGTCTAATTTGCATTCAGCTAACTCAAAGTGGTTACAAATTTATTGGTCTCCCGAGTCTGTTTATTCATTATAATTGATAAATATAATAGTTTATTGAGTCGATTTATGTATACGAATGTCTATAATATCACTGTGATAATATCAGCTTCTAAAAATAAAAATATACTTTCTAAAGTCCTTCAGCCTCCTCTCATAGCTCTTACATCATCAAATAACCTCACATAGATAAATATCCTTGATTATGCTAGACATAATTAAATACGATTTAGCTCTCACTCTAATCATTTGTGGAATTAATTTTAAAAATAATATGTTAATAATTCAAATAATAGTTGGCAAATTTTTTACCAACCAAAAAAATTGTTTTTATACTATTTTAGGCCTTAATCAGTACGATGGAGAAGCTATTACAAGCACAAGTTATTTTACTGGTAACTTACACTATCCGTTGTTCTTGGTAACACCATACATCTGTCGAATCTCATTTCATGCCCCAGTCTCTCTCTTCTCCAAAATATAAAATATAAATATAAACATCTTAATAAGCTTTAATTCTAGTAATTCCAAACTATAGAACTATAAAAGTACTTAAATTTCAAAAATTACTGCTTATAATTCAACCTCAAATATCTGATAATTACTTATCTCAGTTTAGCGTTGTTTGCGTTTGTGGCGGCTCCAAAGAAGAAATCAGCAATTTAAATAGTAAATGCAGGGAATTTGGTATTTTATTTTTCGCAGGTGAAGTTTATGGAATGCATGGATTTTTCTTTGAAGATCTCATTGATCATTCCTACGTCGAGTAAGTTTCAGAACAATATTTTAATTCAGGGGAAAATTCTAAATAAATATTTGACTCACTTTTCTGGTTTTAAATCTTAAGTTAAGTCTTAGTGGTAGGCGGTAAAAAAGGTTATTTAAAAAGAGTCCGTGATAAAGATAGTGTTAAGAGTTTCTGCTCTAAAATGTTTGTTTCATTAACTTGTAAAATTTAAAGGAAAATATAAATTGGCCTCGAGCATTTGAACTGGGACTGGGCCACGAACTCCATCAACTAATTCACATAGCGATTATCCTTGGCAACCGTTTATTTTCTATTTGCAAAACCACTGCTTTATCCAATAAACCACCACTGTACACCATCCCACGTATATACATTGAAAATGAAACTCTTCATCTAACACCTTAATGGTGGAAATTATCAAAAAAGCTTAGGGGGAAGTATAAATATCAAAATTAGATGATTAATTATTTGTAATATACAATATGGCAGTCAAGATTAATACAGTAAAATAATAACAATAAAAATATCTAAAAAACGGAGGACCGTTTGTCTCTAAATACCCATACTATCTCGACTGTCATGAAAAACCAGGCTGAATCGCTTCACTCACAAGTAGCCTTGTTATCTTCTATTAATTAATAATTTCTCATTAATAATGATCCTTTCAGTAACTTTTCGAATCTTGAACTTTACAACAGACGATGAGTCTTAGTCCTATACTGGCCGTACAGGTAAATGTTCAAAAATGTATCTCATTCTATAAACTATCTTATAAAATAAAGCAAAATAAAAGTATAATTAACTTAATGAAACTATTTCCACAGTCATATCTGGGTAAACCGTATGCTGTTTTCTAGTCGTCTGGTGCCTCAAAAAATGTTATAAGATCGCTTAAAAATCATATATACAAGTTGCCCTTTAGCATGAGCTGAGATAACTAACACCTACTCTTTCTATCAGAATTTTAATTCTGAAAAAATCATATACAGTTTTCAAACCCACCACGAAACATGCTGCAGGCTTTTTACATGCGCATCCAATATTGTCAAATAAACGTTTAACTATAACCATCTATTTAGCCTAAAATTCAGAAATTCTATAGGTCTAAATTTAGTAACATGAGACAAAATACACACAATTGAAAGACTTATTAGTGTCACACAAGCGTATTTATCTAATCTTCCCCTACAGGTAAACAACTAGAGAAGCAAAATACAGGTAAATGTAAATAGATAGAACCAACTCACAATTAATCATACGAACTCAACAATAAAATTATTATATAAAAAAAACAATTCTTATATTTTTATGGTACAAATTGTACCGGAAATATCATTTATATATTTTTTTAATTTTGTTATAAACACATGAACTAAATAAACTTTTCAGATCATAATAGAACTGTTAATTAACTTTAAAAGTGTACAAAAACAATAAAAAAAAAAATAAATTGTATATATTATCATTGTCAATTGCATGGGATTCATCTACTATGCTCCATTTCATTACACCTGAATCTATGGTGGTTAAATCTCTTCGGAAAATAAATTCATGAGACCTTCTATTTTTTAATACTAATGATCTTTTCACACTAATACAACTATAAAATACCCTTACACTCACAAGGTATACCCACCGGCCGATTGCTAGGAGTCGAGGAGTACCCTCTTCGCCTTTTTTTAAACCGAAGACACCTCCCTATTGCGCTTTTCACAATTAATTTTTTCATCGTTTTCTTTAACTCTATTACTGCGACTTCCGGGTAAAACGGGTACAACAGGTAATCCTCCTGCCCTCCTTCGTACCATCCGGGTGCTTCAAGCTGGGGTTCCTTACTACGGTTACGATCCCCATTAAACGCCGCCGAACTGAAATATTCAACGTAAAATTATCTTTGCGCTCTACCTTTTGCCTCGATCGAAATGCTACGAGAAGCCTCCTGTGAGTCTATTTAAAGAACTCTTTTTCTTCCAAGTAGTTGGAGCTAGTAAAACAACTGTTTAACTCAATTAAAAGTATATTAAAATAAATATATAAGAATTTCAAAGTTTGGAAACACCAATCAAAACTATTCCTTATTATTAATGCACTAAATATTTGAATTACGCCTTATAATCTTTAATTATTTAAAATATCTAATTATATATTAATTAGGTCACTTAAAGTAATAAATTAATCAATATAAACTCTAACTCTATCACACAATACACTTTTCACGTTGATTATACTATTAAGAGTCAAATATAGTAACAAACTATTACATGTAGTAGTAAAAACTAATATAACTACTATCCAAATGATTAATCTAGTTACAAACTAATAAATCTTTAACAAACTATTAATCTTGTAGGACATATATTAAATCTACTATCAAACAATAAATCTAGAAATTACATCAAAATTAAATCACCATTTAAGTACTAACGCTTTTCTTTACTGTGGCTATATGCTTGTCTAATGATATTAGATCAATTTCTTTTACAATTTATATCTACATTATATTGAAGTCACTACTGAGATAAGTGAGGTCTATATAAATAGTCCACTAATTCTATATGATATATTTATGTTAACAATAAAGTATTATAACTATACACAGACCTAAGATATATCATAATATATACAATAGAATAATTATAATTTATAATAGTTTCATATAATTAAAGATTGGAATATTATGATTCTATTTATAACAATAAGCGCTTCACTAGCCACGTGCTTACAATCAACAACAAATAAATAGGCAATTATTAATTTATTAATTTATTTTTTTTTACATTTTTCCTATATTTGTGTAAATTGCTTTGAGAAAGGATTAAAGTGACTCGTCTTTCCGGTTCCTAGCTGTATCGCTTATATATCTTTATATTGTTTTTTTTTTCATTCTTTTAATATATTTTTCACGTAAATCTCCGCCAATAACGATATGCTTCAGGTAACTCCGCAACATTGATATACCTGTCTTTACGACACTTTATTGAGTCTATATAGTATAGATTTTGAACATGATTTCGATTTTTTATAATTTCTTAATGGTCGTGTACTATTAAACTGTATTTTAACATAAGTAGACTATTATAGAACACGAGTCATGCAAATTATTGATTATATATTTAATTTCTTATCAAATAATAGGTTATATTTATGTATACCTTTAAAGTAATAGCCAACTAGTTTTCTTTGAATTATTTTTATATAATATATTAATTATACTATAATTAAGCTCCCCCTTTCGGAGTAAAACAATAGGTTACACGCCTTTACTGGTTTGTTAGTGTCTGGGTTTACTTTGTAGATTCTTAATATACGTCTATCTATGTATTTTAAACTACTAAAGTCTTTTATTAATTGTTATACTATTTAATTTAAAGTGATAAATTTTCCCTATTTCCCTACTTGCAGTACTAGATTTCGTCACAATAGACTACAGTATAGCCTCAACCTTTAATAAAAATTATTAATTATATCCTGGATAGCTTAAAAGACTAAAAAATGTCTTGAGTAAATTTGTTATATTTTAATAAATTTATTTCTCTCGTTCCTTTATCAATTTTAAAGAGATATAGATATATATTTATTCATCTATTTAAAAGGCTTTAGTGATATTTAAACTGTAGTTGGTCAATAATAGGTTACTAGGTTTAGTAAGCTAGAATGATAGTTATAATCGAAATGTATAGTGCTGTGTGGGAGATAAATTGTGGGAGAGAGGGATAGAGAGATGAATTTAGTTGTGGTCATATACAGTGCAGCCGTTCTTGGTTGTTCTTGTTAGAGATAGAAGAAATAGTTACCTTATATATTAAGGAACAGGAATATGCACTAATACTTGAGATGAAGTTATGAACAATGGGAGTATTTGAGAAGGAGGATAGACATAGGGGCCTTCTAAAGTGGATTTAGAAGAAATATATGTGGAAGAGGTAAGCTTTAGGTTAGTGGATATGTCGTGGACCGAGGATGGAGTGGACGACCTAGGGAAAAAGAGGTGAAAAAGCGAGTTGGATTAAACAAAACTGTAAGAGAGAGTACGACGACAAGAAGAGGTGAAAAAGAGGATGAAGCAGAAGAGTTATGCTTTAGTAGGGATGATAGGATCAGCAAGAAGAGGTGAAAAAGCGAGATGAAGTAGGAAGGATAACTATTCTAAATAGATGGGATGCTCGCGAGAAAAAGTCAGATGGGCGTTTGGACCTTCACGATATGAAACGAGGTCGACTGTCTTCCAGAAATGGGAGGGATAGAGGTGCCAAAATTGTGAGATGGTTGAGTTTTCTAAGGGGAAGACTGATACAAATTACTAATTGGAGACTCTATGAAACGATAATACCTAGATAGGACTTTCCAAATAAGAACAAAAATAAAAAGAAACGATTGAGATTGTTGTTATGCAGGTGCCAGAGTGAGTGATATCGTGGATAGAATTAGATAGAGACGATGATTCTACAAATGTTGAATTTAATTCAATGTGAATTGTATGCATATGTGTGGTATAAATGATATAGGGAAATATAAGAATTAAAGCGTTCAGAAGATAAATCAGGAGGAATAAATGATTCACTAATGAAAATGAAAGCTAGTGAAGAAGTGGTGATTTGATTTCGGGATTGTTACAGTATTTAAGTTCAGGGATGGCAGGGCAACAATATTGAATACGTGGGGAGTTAGGCTTAGTCACGGAAAAAATGAATTAGGGTTCACGGAGGATAACCTTATTAGCTATATTTTCCAGAAAAATATTATACAAAGTATATATTTGAGGGTCTATTTAACTACTACTAAGTGTAAAGGTGTATCTAGACTTTACGTTGAAAGTCGTAAAGACGGAGTTTAGGGAACTTTTCAGTAAGATGTGTTTGGATTCCATGGTTAGCCCTAAATAACTATAGGTAAAACATGTTTGGGGTGGAGGGCTGTAAGAATCTAGATAAATCAACAAAAATATAGCATATAATGATACTATGACCTAAGTGGTTGAATAATAAAATAAAGCTAATCAGTATTATAAACTAATATTTGAGTTAAAATTGTTGATAAATATAAAATTATAAGACTACATAGTTACGAAGTACAAAATGTTTTTAACACTAAATGCTCACTAAGTTAAAATAAAACATGAGCCTGATTAGTTATTCATAATATGAGAAATCTTAGATTATCCTAGCATAACTAAAATATTAGCTCTTCTTTTTCTAGTGCAATCACGTCACGTCATTTTCAGGAATTAAATTAAGAATAGTTAGCATATTCGTATTTATTTTAACCAGGGTAGAGGAAAGAAGGGTGGTCGTGTGAAGCATTTGATGATATTAAAAATAAAGCTAAATAAAATCTAACAAGAAAGTATATCTGTAATTATACTGGAATTTAAAAACTGAAATCATGATAAATTGAATCGGTGTGGGTAGATTTCTTAATAATACAACAAGATCAAAAATAAGATGAAATACATAGAGAGGTAATTAGGTTATGAAAAATTAAGACCACTAGCATAATTCAATTCTGGCACAAAGAAAGTCAAGAAAATATTAAGAACTGCAATAGAAATATTGATAATAGGATAATGAAGATCAAGCATACATAATGCACAGTAAAAAGAAAACAAGGTATAATTGTCATAAAATGGGATATATATAAATTTATATTCACAAGGCATTAATTAGAGGGAATACCTTGATCTCTAAATATGGAACCAAAATAACTAGTAATGTTAGACTATCATATAAAAAATTGTAAAAACTAAAAGATAATTTTAATTGAGACATCAAGAATTGGATTCCAAAGACAGCATAAGATTAATACAATTGTTTGATTTGCAATGATAAAGATGAACATTAATAAATAATTAACTAAACGAATGAAAAGTAAATGGGATAGGAATGAAAGTAAGTTGAGGATGACAATTTAAGGGAATACTTAAGTGCACATGATAAATAGTAAATTAAGATTTAAATAATGAATGTAAAAATCATAGGTGAGCCCACCTGGGGCAAAAAGTTAGACAATACAATATAAGAAATCCTAGAATATTCCCGAAACTGGGAGATTTATAACACAATAACATTTATGAAGAAAACATGCTTAAAAGTTCATATTAAATAATTGTCTCTTAAAAACTGAATATAAGAGTTTAAAGCAAATGTTTGTATCAAAAATAGATGGAGAAATATAATTATCGGAACTTTAAATGAAAAATTATAATCTGAATAACATTACGTCATAGTATTACATACTATTACGTCATAAAGAGAGAAAAAACCTATTTATATGGTGAAAATTAAGAGAGATTGAGATAAAAATTATTAATGAAAAACGTTTCAAATGTTTATAAAAATATATATTACAATAGGGAGATTAAATAAATGGGAGAATGATATATAGAAATAAAATAAAATTATTAGAAAAAAATATAATGTGACTAAAATCAACAGATCAATAGAGAAAGGCAGAAGAGAGAGGCAATAAGTAAAATATATTATAAAATGCAAGGAATAATGTAATAAGGAACATAATTGAAGAAGAGTAATTTTAAAGATCTTTAATAAAATAATTTATAAATAAGTATAAGATAATGCAAAAAGACAACTTAATTAAAATTGATGAAATTTAAAATAATTTTTCAGAAATAAAGTAAAATATACGGATACAAATAAAATAACTATTAATCAATGACTTATATATTTGCATTAATCAATGTTACTATAGTGAAAAGAATAATTCGATATAATAAAAGTATTAGAGAAGACTAAAATAGCTATTCTTGTTATGACAATTAGTACAAATAGACTATATCCAAGAATTTATGAATATTGAGAGATGAGTAAGAATTAAGATAAATGTTTATTAGAAATAATCATATATATTGAACCAACATAAGTAAAAGTCTCAGGCCCTATTGAGGTATATATGGTAGAAATATATGCTGAGAAAAGAAGTAATAAGATAAACAACAGTCTTGACCCAGGTTGATCAATTTTTGTGTGCATCACAGTGTCAGCTGTAGGTTATCAACTTTTGAGAAAATATAAAGGAGTTACCTCAAATAGAATAGAAACCATTACGAGGAAAAACGCCATGATGTATGTGCCTAAATTTTGATAAAAGAAACAAACTGAATAGGAAAGATATAATGTGTGAATACATTATGTGAGTAGACCTATCGCTGAAAATCTCTGGTTGTACAAAATGAGTTTCTGAGAAAATAGATTATGAAAATAAGGAATTATCATAAATACAGAAGAAAATAATTTAAGAAAGATAATCAGAGTATAATGTATGAAACTACCTAGCACGATATATATATCAGAAAGACATAAGGTTAGGTCATGACATAGGACAAACGCTATTATATATTATGAAAAATTTTTATGGCATAATCATATACAAGAACTGAGAATACGAAACCGAAATAGGAGAGATACCAAGATTAATATTGTATAAATATTATAAGAAAATACATTTATAGTAAAAAGAGCTTCTTGCATAAACAAGTTGCTACGTGATACCCACCTAAACCCAAAAACAAGTTTGACCTAGGCTTTGGTTGATCTAATATAGGAAGAGAAGGTACATGGTTTTGATTAAAGAAGTGGTTGCGAATATAGAAAGACAGTGTCTATCAACTCAAACATAGGCAAAAATGTCATGGGAAATAAGCTGGGAAAGCAGGCTGTGTCCCAAATAATTCCAAGGGTTCATAAATATGCTCAGGAGTCTTCCGAAACTCATTGTTTCTTTCCCCCCAATAACAAAATATATATCCATGTTAACAATTGGAATATGCTCAACCTGAAGATGAACTTAAGAAATGAAAGCGTTTTTCCAACACACAGTGTTGGCTAAAGATGATTTATAATCTTAAAAAGGTGGCACACAACACCGCTTCAGGCAAATGGGAATAAGTAGAAAGAGAGAATGTCCATACTTCAAAAGATTCAATGATCTAGACATAAACTTCTTCCGCTGCGCCAGCAACACACACACATGCTAATTTTACTCTAGTAGATAAAAAACAGCGTGTAAAGCTCTTTCAAAAAAATAATAGTGTTATAATCTGATTATAAATAAGATTTTTTAAATCATACGATATGAATGGGGCATTGTGCACTGATATTTGATCTGTCGAAACCAATAAATAAAGGTTACTAGGTGTGAATTTATTAAGTCAGTATTGAAAAAAGTATACTAATCAGTGAGTTAGTGGATAAACAGCTATTAATTGAGAAATGATATAGGCTTCAATTATAAATGCTGGGCATTATATAAAATATGCATAATGGTGTTTACAGAGATGCCAAGGAAGTAATAAGTTAAAGCTGTATTACATACTATGCTTTGGTAACCAGTATTCAATATGAGTATATATGAGGTGATCATAACTAAAATTATGTGAGGCCTCACTTAATATTTATGTAAAAAATAGAAGACTTAAGAATATCTATAGCATATATTGATAAATGAGATATGCTAAAGTAGAGCAACAGATTGATTTCTGGGTGATTTATGCAGGGTAATAGAAGCTATGAGGAGAGGCTGAATTTAATTTAAAGAATAGTTTTCATGTAACGAAATGACGTAATTACTCACAGAGAGGAACATATCATCAATGTCAATAACAAGTTAAATTTACATTTATGATACAGACTCAAGAGACCATGGGGGTAAATATTTTTTTGCTATAAGAGTAAGAACATAGACAAGTTGATAGAACCTTTAGCTATAGTTGGGGGCAGGTCAATAAGATAAGATTATAAAGAAGAAATGTTAAATGTCTAATATGTATTAAAAGAGCATAAAAAGCATGGATTCCAGTAATAGGTTTTGTTCTTATAAATAATTATTGGTAAAAATTCAAAGCGCTAAGAAACGGTGAGTTGTTGCGTGTGACTGACTTGCAAACGTTTAAGAAGGGTTGAGAATCGTTATGGTGGGTTGGTAATATCATACATTATATTTGTTCTGTAAGTACTATAATTGACTAGAGTCGCTAAAGGTGATTAGTAATATTTTTTATTATTAAATCATTTATAAACTATATTTCTAAAAATATACATTTTAGTTAATTGCATTTAAGACATTAATGGGGTTTTTTTCAAGTTATTGTAGTTTAAATTATGTTAAGGTGCATTTGTAAACCATAAATTAAGGTTTGATTAAAACTCGGCATGAGGAATGGTTCATGGTATCGATATTTATCGTAGTCTTGACTAAGCCAAGTTGGTGATTTGTAGTTACAAAATGTTGACAAGGCCCTAGGGTCCCTTAGTGGATTTGCTATGAGACATCGTTTGGGTGTGGTGGTATGACTCAGGGAAAATTACTCGATGGCGATACGTTTTACTGTGTCTAATTTACTGTAACTATAGAAATAGTTTTCTTACAAGTTAAAATTACTAATAAATTAAATCGACAAAGAATTTACTTCCCTCATAAAAAATCATCCCACCTTTTAACCGAGGAATATCATAGAGTTTTTATGCTAAAACAAAGTCTCCAAACTGGCTACTGAGCCACATCTATCACCGATCAAGAGGTGACTCCTTGCTGCACAAAAAGATCTTTATCCAAAAATTCTCTTCACCTAATTTTGTAAAAACTACTATTATTTTCTGAAGAAACTATAATTTTCTAACCTTTTCAATTACATTCTTTATTTGCCCTACTTTTTCCCTTCATTTAATAGATAGTAAATCTCCAGAAATCAATACTTCACTAGCTTTCATCTATAATATACTCCTATAATCTCTGACTAGGCTATGTCTCTATATTCTAAACCTACAAACAATCACATTTGACATCAAATGTAAATCTCTCTATCTATCTATCACAGTATATCGTTCTCTTTATACTGGAATAACAATACTAATCGTCTTTCTTTTTTATTCTAATTTTGGAAAGTCTATTAGGTATAGTATCATAGTAGTCTCATTAGCATGCATCGAGTCTCCTTAGAAAACTACATTAATTGGTACTCCACCCTCTGATCCCTCCCCATCTCGAAGACAGTCGAACCTGTTACTGCAGGTATAGACTTTCGAGATTCTCCAACTTATAAAAAATTATTATTTCATTTCCAAAACTAAAATTCCATATACCTGCAGACCTATTATCAGCTACTTTATCCTTCCCTCTTATCTTCCTGCTAGAAAGTCTCCTCTATATCCCGTTCCTCCTACACCCTAACTAACTTTTTATAATAATGCTTTCAATCATTCATATTTTCATAATAAAACATTCTCTGCATTCAACACAAACAGGGCAGCAATTCACATATTCACCTCTCACAGTACCACAATTAGCAAAGATACATTTAATTATTATTAGACTTATAACCTGTACCTAAATTTTTACCAACTACAGTTTTAAATATAAAGCAATAAACTAATTCTTTAGACGGTTAAACAATTTAAACAAGCTAAATTTAGTTAGCCCTAATGCCGGGAATATATACAAATATAAGGTAGGCTAAAATATTAATATATGAATGGGAAACTTATATATAAATTATCACTAAACTAAAGTGAAATATATTAAAGAGTAATTAAATACGCAAAATCTATTTTACGACATACAAATACTCTCACACATAAAATCTCTTTACCTATGTTAGCATAAAAGGGTTATCCTATTCAAATTAAATTATCAAAAAGTTAATAAAGGTAGTTAGATTCCAACAGTAGTGTAGTTTATTAGATACAACAGCAACCTATTTTTGTTTACTATTCAACTTTTCAATACACAAATTAAGAGGTAGTAAAATGGGAGAGAAAATAAACCACATGCCTCACCTCAATGGCACAATTCAATATCTTACCTTTTCCATTAGCACATACATATTCTCTTGCCCATAAAAAATCTTCCTTCATTTGCGTGAAGATTTGTTCAATTCACCGAACTGATTTATTAGCAAATTGTTCTCACATACTTTTTTCCTTATAACCTTGCTCATTTAACTTCTCACTCTGAATTCTCCACACTTCCTTCCTTCTCTGTTAGTCTTCCCCACAATGTTTACTATTGACATAAAAAATAAAACTGTCATAGCGTCCAAATTCGCCCTCACCTGAATTAACAATTACACACATTAGTAATATACTATATACACTATACCATATAATATGATAACCCTAATATATATAATATATATATAATATATAATATATATACATATATCTATATATATTAATATATAATATAAAATATATATTATAAAAAAATATATATTATATATATAAACTAATATAATCTATTTATGTATATAAATTAATTATATATCTATATATATAAGTAATCAAAATAATATATATATAATAATATATATATAACTTAAAAAGCTCACACACGACTGGCATAAAATTCAATTTCTGCTCAAAAGATTATTTTGGAAGACAATTGAATTCTTTTAAGTTATCTCTAACAAATTAAGACATATAAAAAAAAATATTTACATATAATTAACACAAACATTTCTTTACTCTAGCAATTATAGCAAATAAATACCAATAATTAAGATAATTTTCCAAATAATCATTAAAATAGTTCCTAGAAATTTTCTTCGTCACAAGTTAAAGAATAATTAATGTAAAATTATGCAAGACACAACTGCCTTATAAACATTTTCTTTTCTTTTTTACCTTCATGTTCATAAAACCGAGATTTAAATTTTAAATATTCTTCTACATCTTTCAATCAGAAATTAGCACTTTTGAAAGAAATCATAAGTTGATAAAGTTTTTCAATATTTACTTCCTTTCTCAAAAGGAGGAATTTGTGATATCAAACATTTCTTTTAGCCATTCAACACACATAAAAAATAAATTTCATTTGGTTTATCACTTTAAAAAATAATAAAAAGTGATTTTAAAACAAATAATCAAGTAATTAAAAAAAAGAAAGAAGATGTTTTTTACTTTAAAATATATTCTTATATGAAATTATTATAAAATTTTAATAACTGCAATTCTGACATTTAAACTATAAAAATAAATACTAAACAAAACTTTATTGCTAAATAATATCAATATTCTCAAAAACAAATTTTAAAAATAAATTTAATAATAAAATCAAATTATATATATATAATATATATATTATATATATACATTATATATATATATATATATATTATATATATATATATATATAATATATATATATATAGTCTTACAATTAATATATAATATATTAAAAATATATAATATATAACATATCATATATCATATATATTATTAAAACAGTAATAAATATATATCTATAATTATATATTATAAAAACTAATTATTTATATTATATATAATATATATAACTAATATATATATATATATATTAAATTTTATATTAATATAATATATATATATATGCTGACACAATTTTAGGTAAGTAGTAAAAAACAAATTGAAGTTAATTCTAATATTACATACGTAAAAACTTTATATATTAAAAATAGATTTTAATCTAACAATCATATCAACTTAGTTCCATAAATTTTATCTCAAAGTAACTAACAAAAATATTAAAATGATATAATTAATATATATAGATATATATAATAATATTACATATTTTAATTATATTAAATATCTAGTTATAAATATATATGATTTTAACATTTAGCTTTGCAATATATAGTAAGTTTGGGAAATACTATAAACTATATATATAATATAGTATATATAAGTAATATAATAACCTATATAAAATATTACTATAGGATAATAGATAAAGAGGTTAAACATTCTATATCTACATACGTATTATATAATATATAAACATAGATGGGATGGGCCGGATAGTGGAATTGCCCAGGATACGCCGGATACCGGATTCGGCCTGAAAAGCTAAACCCGGCGGATATCGACACCGGCAATGATCGGATAGATCCGAATTTAGCCGGATACGGATATCCGGCAACATGGTTATATAGCGTCGGGCGGGTGACTAATAAAAAAAAGTTTATTTTGCTGCCAAGATAGTATAACAAGTTTTATTTAGATTAATCTTTATTTCTAGAGAGTTTTATATTTTAACCTATATAAAAATAAAAAAATGCCATTAAAGTACGAATTTTAAATAGTTTTGAAATGCGGGTTTGTTTTTATTTAACTTTGTTTAAATGAAATTATGGACAGATTTTAATTTAATATTTTCAGTGTATAGTTTGAGTAGTGTTAGCTTTAAACAGGCCAAAACCAATTTTTGTTAATGATGCATAGTGGTTAAATGCTGGCTTAACTGGCGATTCATCCCAAATGAATGGGGTGAATTAGGCCTCCATTGTATTTCTTATTCTCTATGATGTGCCTATTATTATCTGAATTTTTATTACGTAAAGCTACTTAACACTAATACATAAAATTACTATATAAATAAATAAAAATAAAAAATGAAATTTATATGGAAAATATGAATCCAAAAAAGTGTCAAAATTTGTGAATTGTTTAATGTGTGCACAGTCTTACTTATTTTATCATTAATAAAAACTTAAAATACTTAAATAAGTTACAAATAATAATAAACAATTTATATATTAAGTTAAAAATTAAAATATAAAATATAAAAAGAGGAATATTAAAAAGATGGTCACCCCCCAATGGTGGTCCAATTCACCCTTTCAAACTGAGCTAAAGGAGATTTATTAAAACTTTAATAAAAATAATGATTATTAGAATTGCATTATTTTTTTTTGTGTGCTTATGATCTACTATAGGGCCTTGATTAAAAAAAAAATCCAAAAAAGTGTATTAGGGGAAAGTGGGGAGATA
Source organism: Trachelipus rathkii (assembly GCA_015478945.1). Lineage (NCBI taxonomy): Eukaryota > Metazoa > Arthropoda > Malacostraca > Isopoda > Trachelipodidae > Trachelipus > Trachelipus rathkii. Next base: position 26,575 of record JABUQX010069577.1, read on the forward strand.
AAGTTATACCTAAAGTGGCCCGTCACCCCGCCCGACGCTTTTCCGGGATTATATATATATAATATATATAAATATCTAACGTATATATATATATCCTATATATAGTATAATAATAATACTATATAATAATATATATAACCCGTAAATACGCGGGCAATGGACAGGGGTACTTGAATGCTAAAGGTTTTATGGAGCACTTATTCTTTTTTTTTTTTCGAGAAAACTTTTTTTTTTAATAAGTTAATACGTTATCCTTTAGGAGTAAAATTATATATTGTATTTGTATATTAATTAGATATGTTAGAAACGATAAGTAACGTGGGACGAATTCCTCATGATTTTGGGGGGCGGGCAATTCGGTCACTTCAATTTTCACATCCTAAGAATCCTCAATTAAAGGTTTATTAATAAATTATGATAAGTCCGTTTTCATTTTTAACATAATGGTATTACAATATTATTTTAAGAATTTGGGTTTCGAAAACGTAATAAAATGTTCGAGTTGCGTTCGTTTTTTGTCAGATTTACCGAAAAATCAAAAAAGGCTGCTTTGCCTCTCCTTATTCCTTAATTTTGCTAAGGTATGACATACCCAGTTGATGTCCATTTTTTTTAAAATATGACGAAATCGTTTACGTTGTCGCGTTTTTTTTACGACGCTATTCCTGACCGAATCAACCCCCTTCTCACCGGATTTGTCAAATTTCGACATAATGGTATACAATATTATTTAAAAAATTTGGTTTGAAACGTAATAAATGGTGTAGTGTGCGTACGTATTTGATCAAACGCAGTTTGTACAAGATTGGTACCAGCATAGTGTCCAAGGCTTTCCTTAATTCATTTTGTAATTCTATATTAAGCAGAAATAAGGAATTCTTTACGTTTGGTGGAGCGTTTTATTTAAACGATTCGCGCTGTTTGACAAAAAACGAACTGTAATGTTATTAAATTCTGTAAGGTTCAATTCTTTTTTATTTTATCATTACACAGAATAAGGAATTCTATTTACGTTGGGTGGCGTGTTCTTTACGAATTTGCGATGTTTAGGACAAAACGAACGCAAACAGCTTTGAACAAAAACGAATGCAAACTCGAGCGCTTTAAACATTTTCGTTTCGTAAAAAGAAAAAAAAAAGGAAGTCTCGTTTAGAGGTTTTACAACATCATCTTCATAAGTGATCCTTTTATCCTGCGGGTTAGTTTTTGCGTAAGTGTTGAACCATCTTGCTATAAGTTAATTAGGCCTAAGTTGAAAAACTTAACCTACATTACTATGTAAATGTAAAATTATTAAAATTGATATTATCATCTTTTTTGAAAAGAGTATAAAAAATTTAATTTAATGGAAATTTCAAATGTGGCCGAAATTGCCCACGCAAATTTTTTTAAACATGGACTCGAATTGCCCATTTTATCAGATTTTTTATAATAAAACATATGTATATTCCGATTTCATTAGGCGTAGTTAAGGTTAATAAACTATTTTTAGCAATATTTGGTACCAATAATGTAGTACAATTATTTTGTCCTGTATGATTTCTTAGCATAAGCCTAAAATTTTCGCTCCGATTTTATAGGTGCTCGAGAAAAGAAAAAATCACAAATTAAGGACTTAAAATTAACAGTTTTCATAAATTTAATACCTTTAAGACTAAAAATAAATTATTTACATCTTTTCACCTATTTTCTTACATCATTAAGGCTATTTTGAGCCACTGGACTGAATTGCCCACGTGGACCGAATTGCCCCACTGGACCGAATTGCCCGTCTTACGGTATATAATATGTTACGGAGAACAGGGCAGTAAGGCATAAAAGTGGCACGAGTAAAAGCTATCGGTTATAAAGCTGTGCTCCAACGCTAGTACACAAAATCAAAAGAACAGATTTAATTTCGTTGTTTAAGACTATTTAGAATTCTTAATAAATATAGTAATATGATCGGGAATATAAAAAGAACAGTAAGAAAAGTAAGAAAGTAGTAACGTGTAATTTAAGAAAAATGAGAAAAAATCGAATATATTGAATTGTCCTTCAAAGAAACCGCATAGGACACAGGGAGAATTCCCAAAGCGGGTCGCACATGCTCTAAGAACTTTATTTGCAGCTTCATTGGGTGGTCGCTATGTGTACTTGTGTTCGTTTAGCAATGTTAGCGATGTTAACTTTAATTTTAGACATAGATTAAGAAGAGGGTATCTCTTATAGATGAAGGATAAGAAGGATGAGAAAGAAAGAAAGATGTGTGTGTGTGTGTTTATTATACCTTATAATTTATTGAAAATTTTATATATATAAATTTATGAGGTGTTTAATGGTTAGGTTATTAACAATCAGTTTAGGAAATTTTGGATAGTTTATTACTTAGGTACTTTAATATTAGGTTGGCTTTAATGTGGTTATTATATACGAAAGAAGTTAGGCGAACCTATGGAACGCCATTACTTTCAGGAATTAATTTTAATAAATTATCAGTGTCTAGTGTTATGAAATCCCTGGTTTCTGTTCAAGGCTTTAATGTGCTATAGTGTAGTGGGTGGATACAATCATACGTTCAATCACACGTATAGTACAAAGTGTTCAAATCATTCATAAATAATCAAATTCAATAAGTTAGTCGCTTACTTTTAAACCTCTTATTTTATAAGGTTGCACAAGGGTTCGATTGTGATCACTGAGTAAATGAAAATATAGTGGTATTTTTGCCAAGTGGCCTTTCTTATAAACAGCTAGTCATCTATTAGAGTACAGCTGCGAACTGTGCTCATGTCAAGTATGAAGCGGGTAAATTTCAGTATATTTTCACTTGGAAAGGCCCTGTGAGATTTCACGCACGGAGTATTAAGTTTTTTGGGCCGTTCAAACCATATGAATGCTATTGTACACAAATCTGGAACTACTGGCAGCACTGGAACCCTAGAGAGTAATAATAATATATTAATATATTATAATCAGTAATAAACTTATATTTAAATTTATAAAATCATTAGACTAACTTTAAGTACAAAGAGGGGATTTCAAATTGTAGTTTAAATCAATTGGGGACCTTGAAGGAATCGGAACCCTAGATGCTGCTGATGGACGCAATACAATTTAGGTCATTTAAAGTGAAGTTTATCATTGTTTAATTTTAGTTTATACAACACATTGATAAAATACAAATATAATTTATCTAAGATTATGGGAAAATTTTAACCTCACCTCGAGAGTGATGTGTAAGATCATTCAATTAATCATTCAATAAGAGACAGTATGTTTCTATACTGAATTGTCTGTAATTAATATTTACTGGAGTTTAATATTTACAAAAGAAAGAATGAAGACACATTAGATAAATGTTGATAAATTATGAGTTGCAAAATAAATACAGTATAAATAACAAAACCTTGGACAGCATGGAACAGCTACCTAAGTATCAGATAGTCTTAATAATAACCGGTCCTGGTTATTAACTATTCCAATGTTACAAAAATTAGGTGTAGTATACCAAAGGTAGTCAGTACACCACAAACCATCTGTTGACTATTGTATTAAAATTATATACACCAGGGTGTAACGCCCCCTAGCATCCTCTCACCCGCTAAGATTCTAAACCCCGATTAATTTTCTGACGTGGGACGAACATTCCAAGTCAGTGAGGGTTCAAAGCGACGGCGAATGAGAGGATGGTAGGTTTACCTGTGTTTCAAGGGTGTTTGACTTGGACAAGGATTCTGTGTCTCGTTTTTCATTTCGTTGTGCAAGTTGAGTGATAAAACTTTTTTTATAACATTTAGTTTGAAGTTGTTAGTAAAATGCATAACTTTAATTATTCTCTCCTCTTTAGTATATTAATTTGGGTTAATTTTGCTTTTCCTTTAACTTCGCTTTCTCTGGTGGATAAGGACGTTCAAAATTATCTAAAATGCAGAGTTGTTGTGGTATGTGAAAAGACGAAAAGGCATATGTGGTGAAAGAATGGGTGAAACAGGCATTAGTAACATTTCCCAGCAAAGAAACCCAATCATTAAATCAATAATTGAATAATCCAAATAGTGCAGTGAGATCTGTAGAGCCCAAACCCATATTTCATTAAAAAATTAATTCATTTTTTAAAGGAAAGTGTATAGTTTAATATTTCAATTTCAAAGACAATTTATATATCATAAGAATATTCTCATATTCAGGATTAAATAAAATAATCAGATAAAGATAGATAATTTTAAAATAAAACATAAAATGATGTCTTTCGTTGAATGCTTATTTAATCAGTTCTGATTAATTTCCCATTCTTTTTTCCTTTTATTCCACATTGCATTCCTTAAAATTCCATTTGCAAATTCAATATGGACATGGCTGACAACTCCGCTAACATAGGTTCTGCATTTCATATTATTCTTATCATATTATTTTTACAATAAAAATTTTATTTTGACTATTTATTTGGTTGGTTTTAACTATCAACGCACATATATTTATATATGTTTTTTTCTCACTAATATAATATGTAATTAATTTTTATATACTACATTCTTTGTAGTCTTACTGGTGTTTATATGATCTCTCTACTTACAGTAATTGTAATAAAGGTTTGCACGTGCAGACAATCAACAAGAGAAAGATCTGTAACTAGAGTAATAACAGGGAGCCAGCCCCCCAATCAATTGTGTCATGCATGAATTACCAGCATGCTACAATGATTGGTTCGTGGTATTATCATGCAAGTAATATTTTATAAAACAATTATAGTTTATAACATTATTCAATAGTTTATATTACTTAATAATGGTCTAAGACCTGTTGCGTTGAATTGGTTGCTAACGAGTTCGACTCCTAGAAAATAATTCTTAGACATCTAAAGTTTAATAAAAAAAAAAATTTATTTATGGTAAGTAAGCAGCAGATGAAGATAATAGAGAAGAGGTGATGAGTACAGAGTTGAAGGAGTAGAAGTAAGAGTATTTTTAGAATCTTTAATTAAGTTAAGTCAAGCAACAAAAATAGGTAGAGAGAGGAGAAGAAGGTCAGAAAGAGAAGAATCAGTAATATGAAAAAGAAATACGCTTATAAATTGGTAATTTTAAACTTTTTCCACTTTTTCCTCTTTAAATATAATTATATGCTTCTATAGTTAACTTTATTTTTATGTCACTTCCTAGAGTTTACCCTAGCAATGAATCCGTTAATAAACAAAAATTGTTTTATGTTAATAAACAAAAATTGTGTGTTTTATTCCATGTAATATGGCTCAGTGTAATATGTATTTGAAACATGTAAATATGGTAACTGTAAAATAAATATTTTACATGTGTTTTTGTTGTATTATGTATATATATATATATCTGTGTCCTGAAAAACAACACAAAAAATATCTTTTGAATATTATTCAGATGTATCAGTGGATGGACATTAAAATAAATTGTATTGTATAACCCAAGCATTTCAGATAACATGGTTCACCTTTATATTTGGATCCGTGGATAATTGGGACTGAAGAATTATAATAAATGTGTACAGGTGTTTTGTAAAGTTCAGTAAAGGCTGTAATAACTTCAGGTATGGGTATTGCCGGAACCCCAATAACTATTTTTTCTGTATTTGTTTCCCAGTTAATTTATTTTTTAAAGAGTGTTTATGTAGCTTCTTTCACTAAGTCTTCGCACCTCAAAGACGATTCACTATCCTACATAACATCCACTTAAACAATTTTTATATCAAGGAGTCCCCACCGAGAAGATTCTATGGGAATCCCCTTCGGGGATAAACTCCACAATAGAAGCTCCTCTAAACAGGTCATGAATCTTCCCCATGCGGGATGGAGATGGTGCGTCGCACTACAACTTTGGTACCCGGAAATATGTCTGATCTCAAGTCGAACTCATTATAGGTTCTGACCATTTGTTCGACGCTGAACTCCTAACACGATCACCTAAACTCATTTATTCTGAGATATTAGTAAGCGGATATTGTCGTATATATCACATAATCTAACTCCAAGGGCGAAGAAATGGTCTACAGGGACTTCACGCCATACCAAAGCATGTAACGTCTTCGATGACGGCGCCCGTGGAGTTCTTTGAGTCCGTTAAAGTCATACGAATAAAAGCATTGGCTGGCGCTTCTCCATTGGTTGAACTTTGCGAAAGCAGCTCCAGGCGATATTTGCTGCGTCACATGTAACTCATTGGAGAAACATCTTGGAATGTAGTCTGGAAACCTAACAAGAGAGGATTAACTAGGGCCTTTTTTTAGAGTCTCGAAAAGCTGACTTTTTGCCAGTTTACGGTCTTTCCCCCAGTTTGGCATGACAGGGGCTTGCTGATTGGGAGCAGTTTGGATGTGTCTTCTGTAAGAAGTTTAATCATAGACGCTAGAAATGTCTGAAAAGATGTTTTAAGTGTACGAAGGTAAAGGGAATCTAAAGCTCCTTGAAATGTTTATTATGATAAACGGAAGATTCCGATGTTCGAAGCATGTAATGTCCCAAAAAACTCACTTGCATGTTCGCTAAGCGAGTCTTTCGGTTTTATTTGCTATCCATTTTTCTCTAAGGCGTTAGACCTTGTCAACTGTGTAAAGTGTTCTCTTGTTTACTGAGTTATGATTATGTCATTCTAAGATAACATGACATTGCCCAAGGTACATTCCAGATTAAAGAGCATCCATACCACGGTTGGAATGTTGCAGGTAACCGTTTTAACACCGAAAGGCATCTTGAGATACTCGTAATTGCCGAAGGGGTGAAAAATGCTGTTTTTTTTCGAATACTTAAGGTTCCATTTACTGATATAATCTCGAACGGATATATTGTTGTGAAGTACCTATTCCCATGCAATATATATATATCATGTCAATTAAGTTGGAAGGGAAAGGAATCTGTTTTGGTACAATGTTAATTTACAAACGATTGCAAAGTCTTATTTCCATCTGTTTTCTAACGTGGAACCACTGGTCTGATGATGGGTGATTTGCTAGGACAGTATTAAATTCTGTCTTATAATTCTTTTACACTGTCTGTTATTTCTTTGCGAGAGTGTTCCTTGAAACCTCCGTACTGGTAACCTGAATAGAGCTTCACTCAATGAGTAGATAAATGTGGCGCAACCACGTCATGGGTCACAAACTAAGAGTAGCCTGATTCGCTTTATTAACTTTATGAGGTCTCTTTTGTTGTTCATGATAAAACGAATTAGAAAAATGGAAATTCTTCTTTCAATTTCAGGTGTCCATGTTTCCTACCGTGTTATAGAAGGACTCTGTATGGACAGAGTTATATTTTCGTGGTGGACACCTCTTTCTGTAGAGAAAGTATCTGACTCGCATTAGGTGCCTTTCTATACTGAGCAATTCTCGCAGAAGTATTAAAAGTGCATAAAGTGTTTGTTGAGAAAGTCTTTTAATATCTGAACTGAATGATAGTTACCCCTTTTAAATGATACCCCTTGAATGCCACGAGATCTGACGACAGGCTTATTTGTCCCTTATTTCTACATTACATGAAAAAGGATAATCCAGAATTGCACCTTCCAGCCTGCATTTAGTAAAAGTGAAAAGTATGAACTTGATTGTGGCAATGAGTGTTTATGGACCCCCTGCCGTGGTTATTATGTTTTTTGTAAGATAAGGTAATTTTTATTTCAGGGCTGCGGCCACCCAGTATCATTGTACTGGCTAGTTTAGGGGGACAACTAGGAAATAATGTGTTGCAATGAAATGTGTTTAGGGAAGTGTATGGGTATTAATGTATGATTTCTAATAGGGACTACATGGACGGCAAATAATCAGGATGGAATTACATTTACTCGATTGAGGAGTAGTAATATTATGTAGTTAAGGTGTAAGAATATATTTCGTATCATACAACTTACTCAGCCGCTATCAAGATGCATCATAAATTTATCACAGACTATGTGAATTGAATAAGTTGAAATATTAAAGAGAATGTTACGAAGGAGGATTAAGTTTATATGGACTTAAGTTGCACTTATCAACTTTATCTAACTAATTATTTAGAATTTTAACATATAAGGAAGTAGGGAATTTTGGGATCAGTGTTGAAGGTTCTTCTTCTTTTCTAAATGAATTGATATTTCAGGTGT
>JABUQX010069578.1:0-2500 GCA_015478945.1 Trachelipus rathkii
GAGATTGGGACTGATAGACCCATGTGGGAAAGTAAGCCAACCGGAGAAGGGTTCCTCCAAGAGCTGTGACGAAAGGAAAAGAAAAAAAGCAGGAAGGATATCCTCTTTTTCAAGGGAAAGTACGTACAAAGCTACCTTTAAAGCAAGATTTTTTAAAGGTATGATGGAACCAAGCCGCATTGAGACTCTTCTTTTTCTTCTTCTCAGTTTACTCCAGCTATTGTTACAAGTCTTCATACCGCCCTTTGTTATGGAGTACTGCTTCTCCTCATATACTGCGGAGGGGGGGTTCTTGGTTGTCACCCGGGGCTTTTGACAGGGTTCGAGTCAAAGGCCAAAGGGACCTTATTAAACATGTTTCCGTATTTTATCCACTTCACTGACCCTCTATGCTCTTGGGCGCGATGATTTGTGACTTTTATCCCTCTTTTTATTTCTAGTAGGTACAGCAGCAGGCAGGCTTGCTCGAGGGGAGACTTGCTTTTGGTCACTCGGCCGTACACCACCTTTTAGCACGCCCTGCGTTTAGCACCAAGGGGTGCTGTTGTCTGGGTCATGAGTTTTTGTCGTGGATATTGGGTTACTCTAGCTTTAGTTTCGCTGACGCGTTTGACCTTCGCTTCTTTCTTGCCACCTTTTTCTTGTGGAATTCCTCCTTCCAAACTTCTGTTGTTTCATGCTAATTTAAATCTCCCTCACTTCAAAGCCTGCGTCTAGTTCTGTGCTCATTCTGCGTAATTTGCGGTTAGCGGTTGGTGGCTTCTGAGCCTAATTGAAACAAATTCCTCTCTTTGAATATGACTCTGCCTGTATAGTAGTGGCGGTGACAACTCGTAAAAAAAAAAAATTCACTATTCAAGTCAACAATAAGCGCAACCAGTAGGGTAAATATCACTCGCAGGAACAGAAAGGCCCTAACCCCATTGCAACCACTCTCCAACCAACAACCAGAAACGACCAGCACAATTCCAGAACTCCATCCCAAAACCCCGTAACTACATGTACCACCCCACAGAGGAATTGGCTGCAGTATTTAGGTGCCGTACACCGCGATATAAAATTTTAGGTGGAGAAACATAAAACCCATCGTAACTAGACCTAGGAGAGGTGGAGGGTAGGTTTTTTATTGTCGGGGTATTTATATCGAGCAAGGAAGTTCGATTCACGGCCACTAGCGACTCGCGACAAAGAAACATGGAGAATATAGTGCCCTTTCACCTCCTCAGAGATCAGTACGTGACAATTTTATAACAACACAACACGCACACGAAAGGACACGGGTAACGGGCACTTGGTCGACAAAATCGTTTTCTTTTTTTTATTTGTGTGGTGTTTTTTGTTGTAGGCGCACACAACGATTGTTCACGGTGTCTGGCTGCGTCCAACCGTACAGGAAACCCTGGTTGAAACATATCGCTCCGCATGAGCGACAAGGTAGGGCCAGGCCACGACACCTTGGAAAACCTATTTATTTATACGTTACGATGCAATATACGAGGAGGCGCCATACAAACGGCACGACATCTGCAGTACAGCTTTGCGGGCGAAGGGTTACACGGGCACCAGGGCGTTGATGACACATTCTACAGATTGCCGTCGACGCATGCCGGAAGCATAACAAGTATGCGGTCTACCGCACCCACTGCACAATTGAATGGGTTTGGCGGAACTGGCATTTGCCGAGAACACAACCAATTACGGTCGAAGATTTTTGGGCAAGGTGCGCCTATCTTCGGAACGAGTCGACGTGGCGGAGTGTCTTTTTGTACGCCCTCGGACAAGCGTTGCTAGAGTATACGACGACCGATCGAGAGGTTCGCGCGCAAACTTGCAATGCTGTCCTCCTTTGCTCTCTCTGGTGGACTCCCTTGGTGAAGGCTGGCCTACTACAGCCAGTCATTGAAGGTTGGGTGGGCGGGGTCGGTATTGGGTCTGGGGAGGCATCTTTTATGATTGGGCCCCCCATACGGAGTTGCATCAATCTTTGTGCGGAGGGCACTCTTTGCACGCGTAAGGTTATATCACAGACATCCTCGAACATATGTCGTGCTATATGCCAAATATCGGTGACTCTTTTCATCCTATGCATTTTTTGATTAATGCAGACCACACAAGATCCAATGTTGTGAAAAAACCTACCATAGAACGATTTCAAATTACCGGCGTAAATTGGAGTGCGGCCAGATATAGTACCGAGAACCTCACCCAATCAAAAACATTTGTCGGATACTCCTGACTAGTAGGCATCTGACCAGCCTCGAAACCCTCATGAAAAACCTTCCGGACTGCGACAGGCACTAGCACGTTTGTACGTACCCTGGGATCAATCACTGTCCAGGACATTTCGACCCACTCATCGAGAGCATGCAGGACTGTGTCAGGGTTAGTCGGTAGTCATCCGTGTCAGATGGGGCCCACCACGGTATTGCGAAGACAGACCCAAACCCCACCTCTGGCGTAATGTTAGCCATCTCGTACCACATTGTGTGTTTGAAAATTG
>JABUQX010069578.1:5000-7500 GCA_015478945.1 Trachelipus rathkii
CGTACGATTAAAAGGGCCCGCCCTACGCCCAACCGCACCGCCACGCACCACTAATTTTTTACTCCTGCTCCAGTCACCGACCGCACTTTTATTTTTTTTTTCATTCCGCACCGCACCGACACCGCACCGGCTGGTCGCATTTGAAAATTTTGGATTGCGCACAGCACCTGCAACCAAAATGCAGCGCACCACGCACCGCCACCCCGCACGCACCCGTGTGTTCTGCCCTGCCGTCGGTGCCAACGCCTAATATCAACCCTTAGTAGACTTGAAGTAGTTGTGGAAACAAGCTAAATGCTCTCGTTTTTTTTTGTTAATAAAAATTATGGCAGTGTATGTATGTTAAAGTTATTGACAAGCCCTATGGGACTTTGTGGATTTGCATGAGCATGTTTGGTGATTGATTCTATTAGCTTGACATTGGACAATCTTGATAGGCCCAAGTGGCTTCTTACTGTCTGTTTATTTTTATTGTTCTAATGACACAACATTGTAAAACAACTACATAATGAATAAACTTGGGCGAGATAAACAAATCCGTAAAAATATTTTGGTGCAGAAATATAATGAAACACAAAGTATGCGAGTATATTGCCATTATAAGGCCTATTTTTTCCAAAAATATATATATTTTTTATTTATTATACTGTATGAAACACAGTTAACACGTCTGAAACAGTTGAATATGTTGGTAATAGTCTATTTTCACTATTTTTATAAAGACATTTACACCAGAATATACAAGATTAAATAATTTACATGTAAGAAAGATGGCAGCTACGGCGCAACAATACACACTTGTATATAAAGACGAATCATGGCATCCATTTTTGATACAAATTAAATGAAAACCTGCGTTTTGGAGGCCTTGTATATAAATTCAATTGTTGGGTCGCAAATCAGTAATTCGTACGCGATATGAAGTAGTTCCATTTGTTTACAGTTATGTATTAATTTAAATTCATGAGCCTGATTTAAAGATTAAAATTTAATTTAAAAGTTTTAATTATCAATTTATTTACGTTTTTTTCGAAATAATATCATGGCAAATCAAATATATTTGCTATTTACATTGATTGAATGATACTTTGATTGATCGAATTTTAGTTTACGATTGATTTTTTTTTCTCTGTGAAGCTGAGGGAGCGTGAGTACGTTTCAGGGTTAGTTGCCTTAACAACTTCGAATATTTAAATTTACATAATTTTCTGAGCATCTCATTTCTACGGAGGTCTTTTTGGAAACTTCTGTACCATGAGGTTGATGTGCATTGAAGTCTCCTATATATATCTATATGGACAAAGTTACTTAACGCCCACACGGAACGGGAGGTCGGATCAAAAAACAATTTCTTCTCAGGTAACCTCTATGATACATAAATAGATGTTCTGGGGGCGAAATGAATTTTTTTTCCTATGTTCTAGGGGTTAAAATAGGTTAGGTTAGGTCAGGTCAGGTCAGGTCAGGTCACTCCTAGGAAAAAAAAAATTTAATTTCGTATATAAAAAGGTTTAGTTACCTTTACAAAATCATTTTCTTTCATTTGCGCTTTCTTTTGACCGCTGAGCATATTAACTTTCAATCCATTTTATTTCAGTAAAAATGTTGCGGACCAAACTAGATCCCAAAACAAGTAATTAAATTTTTTTGATTTGCTTTAAATAGCTTTCATTTCGCCCCTAGAAATATTTAATTTTAATTAAAAAACTTTAGTTTTATATACAGTAAATTTACTAATTTATAGTGGCGTTAAGATAACATTTACACACACACACACCACACACACCACACACACACACATATATATATAATTATTATATATATATATATATACTATATATTATATATAAATATATTATATATATATATAATATATATATATTATATATATCTATATATATAGGCAAAAACTTTCAGTTTTTGATAACTTTTTAGAATCAGTATATGGTGCAGTCGCTTCGAGCGCTCAAGGTCGTTAGGTCAACTCAGTCCACGAGTTATTTTGCAAGGACGAAATCACATATATATATATATAGTATATATAGTATATTTATATATATAATATACTATATTATATATATATATATATTATATATATATATATATATATATATTATATATATATTTATATTATTATAGTTATATATATATTCACTCAATTAATTTTCAGTTTCAGGTATTTTTCTTCATAATTTTGTGTGGTTTGGTGTTTTATCAGGTCATTATGTATAGTATTTAGGTTAGGTTTTTCAGTTGCGTTTTGTACGGTAACCTTAACCTAACCTACACTTAATCCTACCTAACCTTTTTAAAACAAAATTAAAGAGGTAAGGGAGAACGAGAAGAAAAATATGGGGAGTTTTGCTTCTCTGAAACTGAAAAATTAATTGAGTGATTGTTATATAATATATATATATATAATATAATATATATATATTATATTATATATATATATATTTATATATATATATATATATTATCATTATATATATCAGTATAT
>JABUQX010069578.1:12500-45000 GCA_015478945.1 Trachelipus rathkii
ATATATATATAATATTATTATATATATATATAATTATATATATATATATATATATCAATCCTCGTTACATTCTATCTGAACAGGACCACCTATAACATCTTCAACCTCTATATTCGTCACCCCACCACCCCAAATCCCCCCCCCCCACAACAACCTCACCACCTCCCTACCCCATCTATCACATCCCCAAATTCTATTCTCGGCAGGGCGCATTCAACGCTCACCACAACCGCCTGGTATTAAGACTACCTACCGACCCCCGCAGCTTAATCATTATCCTTAATCGATTGGAAACCCTTAATATCCTCAATTTCCAAAAACCTCCACCGAATCCCTCCTAAGCAAACAATACCCCACTCCCCTGATGTCACATTTCTGTTCTCCCTCCTTACATCACCGACTTACCTGGGACACCACTACCGACCTACACTCAGCCCCCCTCCCCATCCTTATAACTCTAACCCCCCCCCAGCAAACCCCCCCAAAAAAAAAAAAGATTACCACATACACACACTACAAAAAAGCTAAACTGGCCAGCATTCACTGACCATATCGAAACACATAGTAATCCCACACCAATTCCATGACACAAACATCCCTACCACACTCCCATTATCCCAAATTAAATACCTTAATTTACTAACATAACAGCGATAACTCTAATACATACCCAAAGGCCACAGAAATCCTATATACCCAACTTTCCCCTGAAATCAGCAACTCATTAAAAAAGAAACCTCCTATCGAAAAACATGGGACCATATTTCCCCCACTCATCCTAACCAAATAACAAAACTCAATACCAAATCAGCAACCTCATAACATGAGCAAAGTCATAAAAAACAACAATCAGGACGCCTGTAGCACAACATTATGCCAATGATTCTCGCAAACCAACCCACCCAAAGCAGGGAAAATAAAAAAAAACAAATCCAGAACACTCCCTCAGACCCACAAAACCCCCACCCCCTTTTACAATCGAAAGGATATCAGAAACTATCAAAACTCTTAAAAATTCCCAGCTACAGACCAGACTCAATCTCCCAAACTTTACACTAAAAAACACCTCGCGTGAAAAAAGGCACTCCTCCGTATCACAAGAAATCTTCAACAAATCCTTGGCAACTCAATTATGTACCTCAATCTGCAAACAAGCATTCATACTCCCTAAACTTGAACCGTAAAAAGACCCAATTCCCCCTCTTCCTACCGCCCAATTTCTCTCCTCTCCTCCATCATTAAACTGCTGGAGAACTAATTTAAACAAAAATCTCCATCTCATCACCCTCCAAATTTCCAACACGGGGCTTTAAAAGCAAAACACTCACAACTAACCGCCCTTTAACCATTCCCTTACCCACACATCATCATGGCTTCAACCCAATCCCTTCCATAGATCCATCTCACAGCAATCGACATCTAAAATAAAGCCTTTGATACGTCCCCACATTCGTTCTTATACTCAAAAAAATACTGTAATGTCCCCCTAGAAAACAATGATAAAAAATCGGGCTTTCTAATTTTCTCCAAGCTAACCGTTTTGCCAAGTTCTCACAAAAACAATCTCAAACCACTCATTAAATTACAAAACGAGGTCCCCCACAGTGCGCCATTCTCTCCATTCCTCTTCAGCGTTTCACAGCGCAACCTGGCCGCACTCCTACCACGCATTCACCCAAACTAATTCACATAACAGGCAGACGATATTAGCCTAATTTCCCAACATCCAGACGAAATACAGCCACTCTGCACACCCAAAAATACTTACAACATTAGACATGGTCTACAATATTCAACAAATGACCTTACCTCCCTCCCAAATCCTCATTAGCCTCTAACTTTACCGACCGCCACAATCCTCAATTCACCCATAGTTTTCGTTGAAACAACAATCCCCCCCCTAAACAAAACCCCCAAAATATTAGGACTTACCCATGACACAAACACATGACGTTCTCCCCCCCCCCCCCCATCACCCAAATCACTTCATCAACCCAACGGAAAACTAAACCCCTCCTAACCCTCACCAAACAAGTTTCAGTGACAAGACATACCCTACACTAACTACACAACTCCGTGTGTGACACAAATACTTAAACGTACACTTCCCCCGGCGATTGGTTCCCCACACTGTATCAAAATCCAGCTCCAAAAAAATATACAAATTATACAACCGCCCTTAGAATTATAACTGGATGCACTAAAACTACCCCCATCCAACATATACATGACGAGACTTACATCCTTCCTATCTCCATTCACCTGGAATGGTCGGGACTCAATGCTATACCAGGAAAAATCTTAATCAACGCCACCCATGTCACCAAATCTTCTCCAACCTCCCCGACACAGATTAAAATCCCCCCCTCCTCACCAGCTAAATTCTACAATGACATTTACAATATTATCCCCCCCCTCCCATTAGGTCATGGCTTACACATATCCACACACAACTCACTAAACGTACCTACAAAATCGCGATACCCCCCAATAAATAAGATCTATATCTAAACTAACCCGTCCCCAAAATTCCCCGTTAATAGGCGGTGGGGGGGGGAATTTTTAAAAAAAAACAAACCCAACGGAACAGGCAATGGCCCAGATTTGACCACGAAGCCCGCGCGTTAGGTCGCCACTGCCAAACTCATACAAGTTATAATATAGAATTCAAAACTTCCGCCGCGAGTCAGGTCCCGAAGCCTTGCACCAGGTGTCACCATTTTCCTGGACACCAATTAGAGCACCTCTTCTTGGGTGCTCCGCTCTACGCCGCCCCCCGCGCCAACTTCTCTTATCTTCCCTCCTCGACCTGTCGAACCGCCAAGAGCGGTGCGGCTTGCCTAGGAAGCAGTTTGGCCTCCAATGGAGGTGGGCACAGGGGCAGAGTACAGTATATATATATAATTATAGATATATAATATATATATATATATATATATATATATCATATATAATATATATATATATATATATGATATATATATTATATATATAATCATATATATACTATATATATATTTATATATTATATATATATATATTTATATATATATATATATATATACTATATATATATATTATATCATATATATATATATAAATTATATATACTTATATAATATATATATATAATATATTAATTATATATATATATATATATATAGTTAGTATATATATATATATATACTATATATATATAATATATATATATATATAATATATAATATATATATATATATATATATATATATATATACTATATATATATATATAGTAATTATAGTATAGTAATACTAATATATATATAATATAGTATATATATATATATATACTATATATATTATATATATGTATAATATATATATAATATACAGTTTTTTTATTTTATATTTATTTTTTTGCTGTCGTTGTCTGCCGCGTTCTAGCCACCTAGGGCCGCCCTCATTTTCTGCCGCCCTAGGCATTATGCTAGTTTGGCCTAGCGGTTAAGAGGGCTCTGCTTAATATCTGAGCTCTGCTACCCCAATCATCTCACCTGGAGAACTTGTAGAACGAGATACATACCGACGATCTTGCCTCAACTTACCAATCCTTTGGCAGCCTCCCCAAATGGTAAGAAGAACGCAAATTAACAATGCAGTACGCATGAAAATTAAAAACGGAGTCGGGCCTTTCTCATCACTTTTACGTTGAATACATTTAAATGTAGCCTGCTCAATAATCAAATATTTTTGGAGACCGTAAAGAGAGAATTAGCACAAAATTCCGTATTACCACGACATCTACGCCTCTCAAGAGAAGGCCTCTCTCGGCCCACCTCTCGTGGTCAACGAACAGATGTGATTCACGCGCGAGACAATCGTTTTTAGGCACAATTCACTGTAGTGAAAATAACACGTCTGATAAGATGAGGTCATGGTAGTCTAATCATATATACACACTTGATTATATACAAGAAATATGCACAAATTATCACCGAATTGGTGTGACTAAAGAAAACGATGGTAGTCAGGTAATTGTAAATTATATCACTGCTACCAAAAACATCTCCTAAATTCGAATTTAGAGTTCGCACAAGCGAAAATTATCGTCTCAATACAATTACCGAGAGAAATTTATCGACATCTTTCCTTGAACACTATTGACTTAGAACGGCTTCTTCAAGCAAATTTATTTTATTCTAAGGTCAAGGCTCCTCACAAGGGCATTTCTGTCCGTGACCGAGGGTTTCCCTTGGTCAGTTATTTTTGGAGGGGCTGGGTTTGCTCTGTTCTCGATAAATCAACTTTTTTGTTACAAAGGCCCAATCAAATTCGCCTACTTCTCGTTAGAATATACCGCCTTCTTTAACTGTTTTCCAAGTTTTTCTTGAAGGTTGGCTAATTAAACTTTTTCTTAACTCGACATGGCAATTTATCATAGGATTTCGCCAAACCGCGAGTTTCTTTCCTCCTTGCCAAAAGTCCGTTACTCGGCATATGTTTTCGAAACAAAAAGGTCTTCAGAAGGTTTAGGTTTCCCCAGCAAGGGAAGTTTTTGTCTTCAAAGGTCCTTTCATTGTTGTTTTCTTTTCAAATATTGTGGTGGCTAAATCCTAATATGTTTGTTGGTGAAAATTTCTCGATATATATTATATTAATTAGATTATTCGTTTGTTATGTATTATATTCACGCAGATAATTATATTCTATCTGATTTATTTATTATTAATATATGAAATTAAGTATATTTATGTAATATAGATTAATTATATTATTAATTAATATATTATTAATTATTATTTATTATATTAATATATTTATTAATTAATTATTATTATTAATATTATTATTATATATTATTTAGTTATAATTATATATTATTATTTAATTATTAATTAATTATGTATTAATATATTATATATAATTATTATTATTATTATTATTAATTATTATTATTATTATATAATTAGTTATTATTATATAATTATATTATATAATTATAGTAATTAATATTATTATTTAGTTATTATACTATGTATAGGAGGTAGATGATGATTAATCTATATTACATTAATATTAATTATTTTAATTATTCAGTAGACAGTATCAATTGTATTATATTATTCAGATTATTTTATTTCGACTATGTAATTGTTTATCGTATTATGTCCAATTATATGCGTTATTTATTTTATTTTATATCTATTATATAAAAGGGAGATCTATTAATTACTATAATATAAATCGCTAAATAATTGATGAATAGTAGTTCAAGGGTACTTCATTCGACTCTACTTATAGTCAGAGGTGTGAATTATACTGAATCGGAGGAGTGGATGTGAGTTATTAATTTATTATCGTAAAATATTTGATTATTATTATGGTTATTATTATATATTATTATATTACTTATACTCTCTCCATTTATTATTATTATTGTTATTTTATTATTATTATCATTATATTATTGCACTTTATGTTACTTCCAATGTTCGTATGCCATGCATTCAATTAAAATTAAAAATTATAATTAAATAAATATAACTATGTTTATTAACTTATATCATGATATTATATAATAAATATGTATGTGATAATTACTTTGTGGTACTACGAGCTCATTCTTATAATATTGGAGATATTTAGCTACTACGTATTACAACTAGTGTGAGCGTATCTCCCGGCATCCTGCACTCGCTCTTTCCGCAGTAGCGCTTCGGATAAGGTGCGTTACATGCCCTAGAAACGGAGAAGTAGCCCAAAAGATATATAACGCAAGTCGAAAAAAGAAGCTACAGCGAGTTCTTATCGAATGCCGCTCCTCTTTTTAACTTTAAATACCTTAAATACAACTTAAGTGAAGGAGAACTATGTTCCGCAATACTAGTAAAATATATCACATACTGCCAAATTATGTTTCTCGGATATTATATGACGGACCTATACTCATCACTATGGCATTTATCAGTATAATTAGTAGTAGGGTTTCACTAACCCTTGAACCCTAGGTGTAGTACCTCTAACCAACCCCCTTCTACAAAACTCACCGTCACCTCCCTATTATAGTATAATATAAATCATATATATACTACAAAAATCTCACGTCAATATAAACTCACTATTATTCACCTTTCTATACTTAGCTTATCTGCAAAACTCCATTGTCACACTGACTTACTATAATATCAATCCATTTTTTCTTCGGCTCTCCACACAATAGTTTGATTCCGTAACGTTACATCACCGTCACTGTGATATTATCGGCATCACCTTGTATACTGCTTTATAAAGGTAGATTACAACCAGAGAGGAGTACCATCTATTATGCCATTGACACTATTCATGGAACCGGAAAAATCACCCTAACTCGTGCTAAGTCGTACCTAGCCAGCTTGCGAGTGTCAACTTCTCGATGTCACGAGTTTCACTTATACTATCCTTACACTGAACACCGACACTCAACGTCCGTAAAATTTGTTCGCTATCAAGAAAATCCTTATACATCAAAGTTATTACTTCTCACACCTAACTGTTACTTATGGGATGGTTGTTTAGTTCTTTTTGTTCTTCTAAATATGATGTACCTTTAGCATCTTATAGCCTTTTGGTCGAGGAAGATATTTTCTTCAGAAGCCGACGCACTGAAGGATAAGAGGGGGACGAAAGCTTAACACACGGCTACGTACTGTCCCCAGCTGACAGACTGAAAGCACTTCATGGCAGACCATCTTATGCCAATCTTTGCGCTAGTATAGATACTAGTGCGCCTATATCTTATTAGTTAAAAAACACAAAAAAGAAGAATTATACACTCTATGTCGAGCAACATTGGTCCGACGCCACTTCTGACCTTAGAATTAATTCGAAACACCAGTTTATTACTATTCCACTTGTTTAACTGAGAAACTTCAATATTAAGTTCATAATAATCCTCTGAATATCATTATTAAAGACCCATAAAGATTCCTTAATAAACTACATACAATATTGTTATTCTGATTAGAGAGCTACACCGTATTTCATACAACATAAATCTTCATGCCGAGGACTATACTATATCATCACTATCACTAACTATATAAATAACCTATATCCTTATCTCCGTTTTACTTTCAAACCCCTCCTTACTGAGCATAAACACGACCATCCGAGTCCAGCCCTACTCCATCCCTGCTCAACCTCTCAGATTACGCACCTAAATACAAACCTAAATGCTTCCACATATCTAATAACTAGTATATATAATATAAGTCTAATATATAATATATATATAACCCCACTTCACTCATTACCATTCTTCAATCATTATATCTTATATAACACTTATCCACTCTCTGAACACATATATATATAAAATATATAAGGGCCAGCCTCTAAGAAAGAGCCATCAATCCTATATCTTCCAAAAACTAACTACAGGCTACCAGAAAGGAATACAGTTGCTCGCGATATATCTAACCTGTGCTAATTAACATCTAACCCCACCAGAGGATAAACAGTGTGAGATAATAAACAAGGGAAAAACATAAACAGAAAAAACATACACAATTAAATAAAATAAAAAAAAAAACACACCTATCTCACGATATATCACGGCTATCACAATAAGTTCACTAGCGAAACATGAAGCTTATCACCTCTTATCGTGAATAACCTATGTACAATTTGAGTTCGCGTTCAGAAAAATAGAGCCAAAACAAATACAACTCAAAAAAGATTTAACATAACACTCGATGAACATCTTAGACGCTTACCTATTATATTTTCTGTCATATAGGCGGGGGTGGCTGGACGCCTGTTGAAGCAACTAAGTAAAACCTAAATATATCATATATTATTCTTTCTTCTCTCTCATTTGACTCACATATCATCTGTGGTTTTTCAATGATAGTAGTATAGATTTGAATCCATACAATTGCATCGAAATCACTTCTGCTACAACTTTTCTCACCACCAATCATCCCAAGACGATACTACTCGTACCACTCTGTGTCGACTCCACAAAATACCGAGAGCATATATCCTTAGCCACAGACGAGACTGCAATGAAACTAGTATCACCCTATACTTCGCTACAAGTTTCCACGGCTTATCGTCCGTCTTATCCTTATTATTATTATTAATGTAGTATTATGGTATTATTATTATCTATCTATTGATATATTAAATTAGTTATTAGTTTATATATATATTGTATTATCTTTATTGATTATTTATTTATTATTATTCATTATTATTAATTCACTTATGTATTATTAAGTAATTATTTTATTATTCCATGTATTTATAGTGATGTATGCATATGGTTTATAGTATATTATTGATTAATCGGATTGATTAGTTGATTAAAATTAGTTATAACTACATGGATTCATGCTACTTGATGCGACATTACTCTACTATAATTATCACTTAATAGAGAGTGGAGAGTTACTTGAATCTCTCATCACTCGAGGTGTAGGAGGGAGTAAATTAATATCAGTCTATATAGTTTCTCTACGTATATATTATGATTCTCCCAGGTATAGGCCGAGATGTTATCTCATTCCATTGAGATCATACTATTATTCACCATTAGCTATCATTATTAGTGGTATTGAGTTACTGTATATAATATTAATTATTATTATTATTATTATTATTATAGTTATTATTATTATTACCCTTATTATTATTGGGGATTATATTCATTATTTAATTTATATAAAATATATTATGATAATTAAAAAAGTACATATAATATTAATTATATAGATATAATGTAGTATCTAATTATTGTGTAATTATTTATCTAATTTATCTATGCGACCTTGTTAAAAGAAAGTTATAAAACCAGAATAGAAATTTCAATATACTTTTTCTAGATTATAATGTTATAATTGTAAAAGAGACGGTCTCTAGGTAAAATAACAATTGTTAGTCAAATTATATTTAAGCCATTCCATTATAACTAAAATTAAATTAGATGATATTTGCTTCCATTATTTATTAAAATAAAGATACTTTGATGAAATCACCGTAATTCAATATTACTTCACGAAATTTATTTATAAAAGTGATAAAAATTTCGAAGAAAATTTATATTTTAACATATATTAAATAAAATACAATAAAATTTATTTTATTATTTTTACAATATGATTTTACCTATATCTTCACCTCATCTCTTCCTATCTTCACACATTATCATCCTCATAAGCATTAGATGACCATATATCATATTCAATAAAAATCGATTTATGCCATTTATTACGTCTGAGATGTCATCATCTTTATATGGACGTAATCTTAGTATCTTATTATTTAGTATAATAAATATTTTATTATTATTCTTAATCTATATTATTCTTAATTATTTTATTTATTTATTATAATATTACTGAGCACTAAATAATTGGATTCACTTTACAAATGAAAAATAGTTAATTATTCACTTTATTTATTTACTTAAAGAGTTAGAATTATTATTATTATTATGTTGATAGTATAATGAGAGTATATTGAGAATATTATGTGATCACATCAAGAACGTGATTTAGTATACCATAATTAATATTTTGTTATTATCACAATTATGATATGTATTAATTTTTATTATTTATTTTTTATTATATTTATATATTATTATATTTAATATTATATATATATTAAATTATTATTTAATTAGTTATTAATTAATTATTCATTTAAATTATTATTAATGTATATTAATTGATATATTATTATTATTATTATTATATTTTAATTATTGTCTATTATATATACCTCTATTAATTAATATAATAATAATATTATTTAGTATTACTTACATTCATATATTATTATTTTATTATATTTAATTATTATTTATTATATATATTATATTATATTAATTATATATATTATTATATATGTATATAGTTTATTATAAATTTTTTAATTAATTTATTAATATTTTCGAGCTTTCACTCTTACCTATTGTATAATTAGTAAAAGCTACTATTTATTGCTATGAATAATTTCTTCGTGAGTAGAAACGGTTCTTCTTTTTTATTGAAATTTTTCGAGTAAGAGTATTCATAAATATACTTACGAAGTAAGAAATTAAAAATAACTATTATTCACGTATGTTATATTTCATTCACCATTCCTTACACTATTTCTATACAATTAGATATTATTAAACTTAATATTAGTTAAACGAATAACGATTATTTTATCTGAGTGAACATAATTATAGTACTGTCTGACACGATTTACTTAATACTTATCATTATTCATGTAAACGATGCGTCATATATAGATGTCGATAATATAACGCATTTGATATCTTAAAATTAGACTAGTTATAATTAAAGGGATTGATTAAATTTATAGTATAAATGAAAAAATATAGAGGAGGGGTAATAAAGAAGCTGATAATTACGTTGTAATGATTATTATATACATTTATTTGATAGATCGACTAAATGAAGAACTTATCGAGATGACGTAAATAACCTACCATAGATAAGTTGAGGGATATGCGTACTCACTATGAATCTGTTAGCTGATTATGGCAATTATATTACGATAATTATTCTCCACCCAGGTGATAAAGCTGCCTTCTAGACCCTGAACCAACAATGGAAGGGCCCCATTACTAGAGTGGAAATCTGTAAAGCATACATATATATTTTTTTAAGTACAAAATTTATCCAATTAATATATATTTTAGAATGAGAATTTAAATGAGTTGTTATTATTATTAGTAATTATTAATATCTATTTATTATTATTATTATTATTTAATTATATATTATATATATAAATTATAATTATTATTATTATTATTGATTATAATTATATTAATTTATTATTATTAATTTATTTATTTAAAATATAATTATTAATTAATATTATTATTATATTATATATTAATATTATTAATTATATATGATTCATTATTATTATATTTATATATTTATTATTATTATTAATTATAATATTATTATTATTTATATATATTTATTATTTATTTATTAGATTATTATTTAATTTATTATTATTATTTATATATATATTTATTAATTATTATATATTATTATTCTATTAAATTTAACTATCTATTATATAATTAATTAATTATATCTATTAATTAATTAATTAATTACATTTTATTGAATTTAATAAAGATTACTAATTAATCTAATTATATATTAATTATTTTATTATTATATTATTATTATTTATATAAATTTTATATATTTAATTATTTATTAATATATATTATTATATTTATATTACAAATTTAGTAGAAAATATTTTATGTTTATTAGTTTAGAAAAGTTATCTAACCCACTTATACTTAAGAAATCATTTAGTGGTGAATTTAGCAAATGAAAAACCAAACCTAATAAAATAGATTTATATTTTAATTAATTATCGATTATGATTTTGCACCCCATGTTTATAAAGGTCTTAAAATCTTAATTCATGTATACAGTATTGATTTTGAAATCACTATTTATTTCCTTTCAGCTTCTTATCTTCTTCATTTCTTTCTATATCCGTTCTAGGATATAGATATCAATACGATACGCACGTTAACCTGTAATAATAGTCATTGATTTTACCTAGGACTATAGTAACATATCCTGTACATATTATATACTGATATATGAAATATAAAACTGTAGTAAGTTGAGTTTAGATGTATCCTAGCAATTAGAACATGATCTGTTTTCTAAGATCATGTGTACTATTTCGTTCTGACCATTAGAATGATAGCTGTAGTATTTGATGGGTTTTTGAGAGTAATGTTTTCCGCATAGAACATATGATTTACCTTAATATATTTATATATATATATATCCCGCATTCCTACAGGGTGTGATCTAATCGAGCACACTGAATAACTGTAAGTGGAGAGAGTTTATGAGTATTTTATTGTACAGTAACATCCTGGCACTAAATCTAATTAGCAACATATATTGTATCTATTGTAGAAAGGTTTATTGACCTATATCGATCAATCCAACACAACGTAAATAATAAACAAAAATGTACTTAACATACATTTCTGAGAGGAATGCGTATGAAAATATCTTCTCTTTTAATGTAGACTATATTAACACTCAAACTTATCAAGAGAATATGGCTCTAAGTCGTAATACAAGACCCATAGATACTAAGCCACTAGAAAAACTACACGACTATAAAGATAGATACGCTTATCTACATAGAGATCATACATAGCAGTTTTTTTTTATAATTAAAAATTTTGAGTATTTCACACAACAACACAACACATCTCTAAATTCAGACAACAAATCTTTGGAGCAATCGCACCCAATAAAACTCTGTATTTGTAAATTCCTCTATAGAGAACTGATGGAAAAATGCTGGCTTCAATATACTTTTCTCTTATTCCCCATTTATTCCCCTTCTTCTTTCTATATTTCTTACAATTAATGTTGCGATTACTTTTTGTACGCTCTTCTCGGAAAAGTGGCAGAGCATGAGGAGTAATTATTTGCTGCGAAACTATGATTTCTGCTTGTTTCTCTCTCTTCTTTCGCTTAACACCTTCTCCACTTTTTCCATTTCTTTTTTCTTTTGGATCGTATTTTCTTCCTTCTTTTGCCTTATATTCTATCTTTCTATCTTTCTTCTTATCAACTTTCATCGCTATACTTCCTGAAGTCTTCTGTCTTTTCTTAACATAATCTTCTTGGTGCTTCTTACTTCTGCCCTTGTACTTATACTTCTTCTCTCTCATTACTATCTTTATACTTATACACTGGTTATATTTTATTCTTACTTCCACTTTATATTACTATCATTCTCCTTACTATCTTCTTCTTCTCTCTCTTTCTTACTTTCATTTACTTCTTCTATATATCACTTCTTATGCATTTACTTATCTTACTTCCTTCTTACTCATCAGTCGAAGCGCGTCAGTATATCCGAATAATATTATTTAAAATAAAAAAAATAATCACAATTTATCATCGTTATTTATTTTTATGTCAATAAGTAATTGTTTTATTTGGACTAGATAAAAAAATGTTACTGAAAACTTAGAAAACAGATTGGAATGAGTATGAATTGTTCTGATATAAAGTTTTAATAATATTAGTGTAATTATTTATTAAATTAAAGATATATAATTAGAATTTATAATTTAGAATTAATGTTACTACTATAAACAATATACAAAATCTAACACTAAAAATCAATATATATAAATCAAAATAACAAGATAAATCAAATACAGACCAATAAACTAAATGACATCAGCGTACAAACTAATATCAAATATGCAATAGCATAATATATAATAAAACAACAATAAATGAATTAAATTACTAATATATAAAATATAATGAATTAAATAATACAAGTTATTTTATATAAAATTATATCATAAAATAAAATAATACAACAACAACGAAAAACAACAACAAAAACAACAACCATACAAGACAAACTATACAACAACAATCAATAACACATACAACAACATCATAACATAACAGTCACTAAACAACATCAACAATAAACACCAACATCTTCCAACAACATACAACAATCACCAATACTATACAAAAACAGAAAATAACAACACACAAGCACAACAATCAACAACAACTCAACACCAAAATTAAAGAAAAACAGCAAGACAACACAGAACCCATACAACAAAACTAACAACACAACCAACAACAACACATACAACAAATGATCAGTTACACCTAAAGATTTTTTTAAAAATTTTGATCAAAACTTAGTTTTCCTTTCGATAAATATGGATTAGTACTGTGGTTCTTAACCTGGGGTCCGTGGACCTTCGTGTTCTTCGAAGGCTTCAAGAAATGTTATAATCTTTCATAGATAAAATGGTAAGAGTTTTCACGCTTGTTTTAAAACTTCTATAAATGTATAATAATAAAAATAAGTTATGGATTGGCCACTCAACACCCGCGTCACTTAGTTTCCGAGAGTCTATGTTTTATCTTGTCTGACATTGTAGAAATAGATATATGTATAAAAATACATATCTTTTATTCGCAAAGCTTGTCCAAAAAGAGTTATGGCAAAAGTAATATAAGTAAAATTTTTTTTAGATTTATCTCGCCCTGTTCGGTTCATAACTTTTTATTTTTGAAGTAGTGTAGAACTGTAGCGAAAAAAAGGCTATAATGATTTTTTTCGTATTTCCTTTGTCTAGTCTTGAGTCTAACCGCTCCTGCTGATACAAAAATGAACACTCTCGGTCACGTTTTTTGCTTCTGCACAGATTGTTAAAAGACGCAGGTAGAGAATGTCGTAGTGAACAATCACATTGAATTTTTAACAACACATTTTGACAGAATAGATCGTTGGTTGAATTTGAAACGAAAGGAATTGATAAAGAGCATCCTGTTCTAAGCAAAATGAAATGTAGTGCAGTCATTCTAAAGGGTGGTACTATTATAGCAAGAAATATCTCGAATGACTTAATATGTACAAGTCCAGAAGACAAGCAACTATCAGAGTGTTTATTGTGTTTTCAAATATTATCAACGATGTGATGAAACACTCAAAATTTATAAGATATTTCGATACTGAACAAAAAGAACATGCCATAAAGAGCATATGTTTTTCAAAAGTAAGGAGCAGGAGCTTTAGGAGATTATGAAAATGGTTAAAAAGACTACATGCATATGGTTGCAACAATGAAATTTTGTTGAAGGTATTATTCAAAGTTTTCCAACTAATAGCAAACCCGGTAAACAATACAAAATAGGTGAAAAACTTTTATTACCTGCCACAAGAATTATGGTTTCTCTACTGATAAAAGAGAAAACTGTCAAGTAGATTTCATTAATACCATTGACAAAAAACACAGAGATGGTACTAATTATTGGAATACGAAATGCTAAGAAACCTACAGTAGATCTTAAGTAAGTAAGTAAGTCAGAATTCACAATTTTATAAAAACCAAATCACTGAATAAAAGATTTTGAACAGCATTTTAAAAATATGTACACTGAGCTCTATAAACTTCTGAAGCACTGTGAAATTTTTTTTCAATCACGATGTCTCTATTTTGGAAATTGAGAAACGAAATATGATTTTTCCTCATGGATAAATAATTTCAGCTCAGCGCCTTTTTGACAAATTTTTTTGGATAATCAAATTACCATATTTGGAAGATATTTTCACCCATTTAAATCTGTTCAATTTAAATATTCAATGAGAAAATGTTACAGTTTTGAAGTTGAAAACAAAATAGAAGTTATGATGAAAATGTTGGGATTGCATCGTCAACTCTAATCGAAGTGAAACTATGAAACATTTCTAAACCTCGCAAATTTCCTTGACTTTATCCAGGAAGAGTTGGCTCAAGATGACATATCACTTATCGACCAAAATTTGGTAGTATGCAGCATAATTTCAGTGAATATTTTCCTGCATCTAATAAAAGCAAGATCTAGCTTAGATATCTATTTTCAGCTAATGTGTATTAACTAAAATGACTAACAACAACAGAGGAAAACAAATTCCCAGGAATATCCACAGGTGGTGCTACGAAACTGCAATCCAAGGAACATCCTATTTCAGATTTCTGGACTCACCTGCAAGCAGATTTTCAGAGAGCTTACCCACAAGCAAATTTTCAGGGACTCTCAAAAACAGCAATTAAAGTATTGATGTCTTTCTTCATGACATACTTATACGAAAAATATTTCTATTCCCTCATATACAGTCAGAACTCAGAATACAAGTTTCAGCAATCGAGCCCGATATAGCAAGGGTTGTAAGTGAAATGTATCACCAGCCATCTGATAAATAATAATTATATGAATATAATAAGTGATTTTCTCTCCAAATATTGAAAGACTCTTCATAGGCAACTTTGAATAAAAATATGATACACTTTAGTGTCTTACTTAAGTCTTGGGGTCAGCGGCAGCAAAATATATTTGAAGCAAAAGAATAAACATTTATTTTACATGACAGCCCCAAGTTTTTAGTAAGATTTTAAATTTTCTACTTCTAAATCTTAGCTCTTCAGGGATGTATCAATTTAAATGTTTTCAAGTTTTCCAATGGTTTTCAGTGATGTTGATGTGTATTTCACAATGGTCTGTCACAGAGCATTCATAATAGTACGCTTCTAAGATGGGCAAATTATGCATAATGTTGAAAGGTATCCTTCATAAAATATTTTTAATATTCCATCAATTTTTTGTGCATAAATTAGACTAAGTAAAATAATTTATTTTTGGCTCATTCTTTAGCCTTGAGTTGTCATTTTATGTAAATCTATTAACGAGCATAAACTTGCATTTTAATTTTAACAAGATCATACAAGCTTTAGCATGACCATATCGTTGAATTTTATTTGTATATGTCAACCAACGTGCATGGTGAGTATTGTCTGAAGAATTTGCCTCTAGTTTATCAAGGAATCTGCTGGATTAAATTGCTACGCAAATCTAGTAATAGTTTAGTTTATCATTACTAAAAATCACAATCGCAATTTTAAACAGTTGCAGTTTGTTAGATTAAAACTTGAAACTAACAATATCTACATTTGAAAGTATTTTTAAATTTTTCCAAACAGGTTCCCTTAAGTTCTTGGGACACTTGCATTGCCATCGATAGCTTCAAATACATGTCTGAAAGAAAGTTTATTTAAATACAACAGAATTTTAAACCACTGTTGGGGGTCTGTGCAAATTTTCTTCGAGTAAATTAATAACAATCCACTCATCTACTACTGACAACAGTGCCAGAATGCCCTGTAATTTCTAAAATTCAGCAACTGTTCTATTTTGTTGATAGAGTAAGCTGTTCTTTTGCAAACTTAATAGTTTTACCGTGACAGAGATAAAATGATCAAAATAATAATCTCCATGCTTATTTACTATAGTGTAATGTTCTCCCTTAGTCATAATTTCACTTGCAAGAGTTTCATCTTCCCTTTCATCAAATCCAATGCATTATTACCGCTGATATTTTATTTTCTGATTGAACATCATTTTGTGAGCAGCTCGTGCTATTTCTATTTAAATTTTCTTCCTATCTAATATCTTTGTTTCATTAAAACTTTTCTTGCAATAACCTCAGCTTAATTAATTTACATTGATCTACCATTATAAATAATCTGCCATGCTTTATTTTGTTGGTCTATTTATTTTTTCTCAATTTGGTATCATGTACACACTAAGGGTCGTCTTTACGCGATATTTGTTTCTAAGTCTCTTTCAGAGGTTTTATAGGTTATTTGCGTTTCAAGCTTAACCTAAGACATGTTCATTAATTTTTATTTCCATATTTACTTATTGTCTATTACCAGATTTTTGTATTTTACAATATTAATGTAACCAATTTTACCAAGTTGGTAAATTCATAATTTTTGACATCTAAATGCTTTTTACACTTTCAAATATTTTTCCCAAATCTGCAATTTTTTCCTGGCTATATACTTTTGTAGCAGAAGTTTCAATTACATATATCAAATATAGCATCACACCCTTTGACTTTAGTAAGAAAATCGTCATTTCTACGGTTCTTAGGAATATAATCTAATCCCTTTGCAGCTTTAAACCAATTTTCTTTGCAATTTTCGACAAAATTAGTGCATCATTACTAATAAACAAAAAATGAGCCAATTTCATTTCACATATGTTCAGTAAAACATCGTAGCAGTGAGTAACGGAAGATTGCTCTTTACAGTAGTATTCTTTTCTCTGACAGGTCTTTGTGAAAATATTCTTGTACTTAATTACCTTAAATGTGGAGCATACCATAAGGAATGCTATTAGACTGATTGAAATACTAAATATATTTTTTACTACATGTTAATAATGCACGTGACGTATCCAATTGATCTGATTTATTTCTAAAACCTATAAAATATATTAAATCGACAATACAACCGAACTTTATTTTTGGTAAAAATTATGTGCAATACTAGAATGATTCAGAATTAGAAAACAGTATTCATCTACAGCAGAACATTGCACACTCGAAGTGAAAATAGGATTGACTTGTTTCAACATGAACAAACAAAATGGAAGTTTATGTGGTGTTTAATTCAAAGCACTGGTTGCATCCGTTTAAAATTTAATATTTGCAGGGAATAAAATGTCCATTTAACCAATATCACGACTCTGACGCTTACTTAATATTATATATTATAAATATATAATATTATTATATTATATATATATATATATATTAATATAATAATTATATATTATTAATATATAATATATTATATATATATTAATTAATATATATATATATTAATATATATATTTATATATATATATTATATATTATATATATATATTAATTATTATATATAATTATAATTATAATTTATATTATAAATATTTTATATATATATATATATAATATATAATAATATAATTAAATTACAGATATTAGTAGTATATATACCCTTACAGTATATATATAATCTCTTATCTCTGGTTAGTATTTAGTATATATATATATAGTTATTATTCCAATATCTATATTCTATATACTATATATATATATATTTTAACATATATAATACTCATAGGTTATTTGATATTATTTACTCTGATACCTTAATATATATTATATAGATATATATAGTATATATATTATATATATATAGTGAAGGTTATTTATATACTATATAATTATATATATATTATTTATTTATATATATTATATATTATATATACTATATTATATAAATATATATATTATATATATAAATATATGAATTTTTTATAGTAGAATTTATGATATCAATTTAATAATTTTTTATTCCTCCCTACTACTATATATATTACTTACTCTTACTCAATCTCTCTCTACTTCATTATATATCCTCATCTTACTATTATATCACTATTACTTATATATATATATACTCTATTATATATTCGTGTGTCCTAAACTTTTTTTCAACAGTCTCGGTCTCCTCCTTTAGGGCCCTATGATAGAGCATAGTGAACGAGATGACCAAACTTTTTCTATGGTGGCAAAAGTCAAATAGGTTGCACTGCATTACCCAGTTAGTTGGTGACGTAGACTATCAGGGCTCGACTCCGCAATGAGTACAGGCTGTGTTTCACTAGGTTACATGCTCTCATTGATACATATGTGAGGATTATTAAAACTACGAGTCACTAATCTGTTAACATTCATTTATAACTCCTAAATCCATATATACCTCCCCCTCCACTGCGGATGCGCCCTCTTCTGAGCCAAACTACCTTCGTGACCCTTTCCCACCTGTTAAAGTTGTCTATCTTGACATCCTCTGTAATCACGAAGAAAACGTGCAAACGAACTTTAGAAACTCTCTCTCTTCTCTCTCTCTCTCTCTTCTTCCTCTCTCTTTCTCTCTCTCCTCTCCTCTCTCTTCTCTCATCTCTCATTCCTCTCTCTTCTTCTCTCTCTCTATATTAATTATTATATATTATATATATATCATTATATATACTCATATATATCCTTAATATTAAATCATAATCCCTCTTATACTACTTATATATATATATATTATACTATATAAAAATTATAAACTATATTATATTAATAGTTATATATAATATATATATATATATATATATATATATATATAAATATTATATATATATATATCTATATATACTATATATATTAAAAAAATATATACTATATTATATTAATATATAAAATAATATAATATAATAGTGCAATGCCATGTAAATCGCATCCGCATTCGCACTCCGCGGATGCATACCGCACATCCTATTAAAGATCCGCATCCGTCTATCGCATCGCCCCCGCTTTGCCCGCGGATGTTGCGCGGATGTTTATTGTCGAGAGTTGATAAAGAAATTTTATATAATAAAAATACTTAAGCATGAATCTGAAAAATAAAATAAAAATGTAAATGAGTGAAAGACAATTCAAAAACGGCTTCTGATATTCCATATCTTAATGTTATAAAAGACATTCCAACTCGCTGGAATGTACTACTCTTCATATGATGGAAAGAAGTATTTCTCAAAGAATCTTCTGCTTCGTACGCCTAAGTTTTCGTATCTCAAAGTTCAACAAATCTCATTTTAATTTATAAAATCGACTTCAATCCACTAACTGCATTGACGTCTTCTGAAAAAACCATTTGAAGAAAACTACACCAAAAAAAATTCTAGCGCCTCTACAGCTTCTGTTCCCTGATGTTAATACCATTAATCTCAACGCTAAGGAAAGATTTTGGTGAACTATCTTCAAATGAAAATGATGAACGGTTTAAAAGAACCGAAAGATGTAATTACAACTAGAGGTAGACAAAAACGATTTGGTTCTCTTCTGTGGAAATTAAATGACCTTCCAACTATTGCAATACTTACTTATATTCCCGTTATAAGCAACGTTTTTTTTTCCCAAATCTAAAACGCCTTTAGAACAAGTTAAATCGTTACTTTATGTTGCAGTTGGAAAAAACTTCAATCCGAACAGTCTATTTAATCGCCACCTAAAATTACCAAAGGAAAAAAACAAATCTTCAGTAACCAACACCTTCTACAGTAAATCCATATAACATATTCATGCACTGGAAGAATTTCTGCTGTCCAGTAGTGATGAAGAAACACCACGCATTACCAATATAGATCTTGTAGTGCATACCCAAATGATTTTTGAAAAACTTCATCACACAGAAAAACGATTAGTTCAAATGATCGCTCACACCATTAGTTAGTGGAAAGTTAAGCAAATTGTTTACCCACGCTTTTGGTAACACGTGCAGGAAAACTTCAATCCCGAACAGTCTATTAATTCAGCTAGCAAATTTAAAAAGGGAAAAAAATTAAATATACACTACACTCATCTTCTACAAGTAACTCAATAACAGATTCACTGGCACAGAATTTCTACAGTCATTGTGATGAGAACACACACGCATTATCAAACATTATTGGCAGTGCAATGATTGAAAACTATCACCAAGAAAAACGACAGATACAAATGATGATCCTATCAGTTGGTGGAGTGTTAATTAGCAAAATGCAAATGTTTACCCTGTTTAAGTAAACTTGCAAGGAATACCTGGCCTGCCTCCAACTGTGTTCCAAAGTGGAGAGAGTATTTAGCTCAATGCTGAGCTTAATTTATGATGAAAGAGAAACAGACTCTCAGAAGAAAGGGCAGAAAATTTAATGTTTCTCTGTCTCTCAAGCACAACTTTCCCATATTTGAATTTCATTACTAGTGCAAAACAAAAGTAGATTAATCCATTGTAAAATCCTTTCATTAAGGTTCTGAGGTTAGGAAAAAGGTTTGACTTGGGTCATTTTGAGCTGGGTCCCCGTTACTGAAGCTTCTTATTTTTATTCTGCCTCCAGTTATCTGCTCACTTCGATATATACTACTTATATATATATTATCATATAATATATATATTATACGTAATATATATTAAATAATTACTATTTATTATATCTATATATATATATATATATTATATACATTATATATATATATTTTCACATTCTCGCATTCCGTCATCCGCCATCTGGCACTTCGCGGATTGTTAAAATCCACATACTCGCTATCGCATCCGCATCGCGGATTGGTGCGCGCAAAAAAATGACATCTGCTGCTATCACTAATACTATATATATTCATATACTTATTATTATACTTATCTATGACATATCTTTTATACTAATCTATACTATTATACTACATTATTACTATTACACTTACTATATTATACTTATACTTTATAGCTTCTTACTATATTTCATATACATATTCTATATATCATTCGTAATACTCACTATATCCTTATCTCTTTATATATATTACTGATACTCATTTACTATATACTACTACTTACTTCATTCATTATAGGTATAACATATCTATATATATATACTATATTATATATATATATATATATATATGCTCTTACTCTTTACTCTTCATTCACTTATTATACTTACTTATCTATATACTATTATATACTCTACTATATCACTATTACTATTATTAATATATATATATATATATATACTATTTTATATTATTATCTTATATATACTCATTAACTCTATTCATTTATACTTACTTACTATTCATATATACTATATATTACTATTATATTATAACATATACTATATATTTATTTATATTATACTTACTTTATATTTTTATATCATTATCTACTACTACTTTATATTATCTCTTATATACTCTTATCATTATATATATAATACTAACTTAACTATCTATGTTAATTATTATACTATTACTATTATATCTCTTATACTATATATCTTAATATGTTATAATGCTTCATTTTTTATATACTATTACTCTATTAGTTTATGATATTATAATATTATAATACTATTAAATTATTATTAACATAATTATTACTTATATAATCTATATATATATTTATATATGTATTCAATATAACTATATTATTATATATACTTATAATATACATCACACTAACTTATATCACCTATCTTATTCCTATACTTATATATACGTTATCACTATTACTAACTATATCTTATATCTATATCTATTCTATTGAATACTCTTATACTTATTATATATATATATTTAACTATATTATGGTTAAGTATTACCCAGATCACCAACTATATCTAATTAGAACTTAATCACAATAATTGACAAATTTGGCCCCCCCGATACTCTGGTTGTAAACTGAGTGGGGGCTTCCCCCACCATCTTCGCATCGGTATTCGCTTTGAGAATTCTTTTCCATATACTCGTCCTGTCTTCCACGCAATATTAGAATCTAGACTCCCTCGTTTCCTCTGTTAAATAAATAATAAGAAAATTATATAATATATATTATATTCATATATTATCTTATACAATTATACTCATAATCCTATCATTATTACTATAACTCTATATATATATATAACTCTATATAAGTATTAACTTATATCACTATATACTATATATACTTCTATATCATTATTCACTTTATATACTCTCATCTCTTATATAATACGTACGTTCCTTATATTACATTCCTTCACTTTATATTTATATATATTAATATCATTATATACCTGGCAACATTATATATATTTCTATATATTATATATACTTAACTTAACTTTTTCTTCACTCTATTACTATATATATATTCTACTATTAATTATATTAATATTATATCATCTTTTTAATAATGCTATTTAATATAGACCTAATCTTTTTTTATCTATCACTCTATAATACATCTTATTACACTATACTATATTCTATATATATACTCTTACTTCCTTTATACTTCATTACTATCTACTATATTATATACTTCTTTATACTTATATATACATAATAACTATATACTCATATATAATATCATACTTATATATATATATATATACTTATATATATAACTTACATACTAAAAGATCAAATATGTATACTATTACTATTCATTACTTTATATATATACTATATATATCTCTCTCTATACTATCTATCTATCTCTTTATATATCTATATTATATCTATATCTATTATATTCATCTATACTATTCTATCTAATCTCATCTCATATCTCTAATTATACTATATACTATACTAATTCACTATATGTATTCTTCTATACTACTTATCTCTCCTCTACTCTATCTATTCTTATACTATTATACTATCTTTATATATACTCATATCTTTCATATCATCTCTCATATATCTATATTATATTTATATATATATTAACTATATATATTATATATATATATACTATTCATATCTTACTCTCTTATACTCACTTACTATCTCTTACTTACTTCATCTACTTACTATATACTATTACTTTACTTATCTTTCTTATCTAGGTTATCGCTATTACTCATATTACTTATATATATATATACTACTCATCTATATTATATATATTACTATATATATATTCTCTCATATTACTACTTCTTACTCATATACTATAATTATATCACTCTATATCTTATATATATACTCTCTCTATATATATTTCTAATCATCTATTCTCTTACTATCATATTACTCTATATATCTCTCATTACTATTTCATATATTACTCTTACTATCTCTATTCTACTATCTCTCTCTTATTCTTACTCTTATCTCTACTCTCACTCTTCATCTTTTATATATATATATACTCTCATCCTCTCTCTCTCTTTCTCTCTCTCTACTCTCTCTCTCCTCTCTCTCTCTCTCTCATCTTCTCTCTCTATTCTCTCTCCTCTCTCTTCTCTTCTCTCTCTCTCTTCTCTCTCTCTCTCTTCTCTTCTTTCTCTTCTCTCTCTCACTCTCTCTCTTCTCTCATCTCTCTCTCTCTTGAGCTTACTGTAGCTATAGGGCAGGATATAGGCATATCATAGACCTCTAGTACTCACGTATAAAAAATTGTTTCAATATACTTACTAAATGACTCACAGTCTCGAAAGTGACAGGACTTATATATGATACAGACCTCGGAATGGACTTTAGTACCATGAAAATACATTGAATTATAACATTATTTATAAATATATTATAAATACTCACGCGACGCTGTTAATGTATATTGACGATGATATACTAATCGAAAAGTAGGGGAAGCTGCTCAGTAATGGTGAGATATCCTACTAGTCTATCGATAAGTTTAGAGTAACGGAGGATGAATATATATGCTGAAATTGAGAGAGAAGAGAGAGGATAGTAGAATTGTGTTTGGTGAAGGATATATATGATATTGAATATATATAAATGGGTAGAGGAGAATCAGAGCATGGAGGTAGGTTATAGTAGGGCCAAAGATGTTCACGTTATACGGACATAGAGGTAGACACATAAGAGATTATTCCAGATGGCACCTTATATAAAATTACTCAAAGGGTAATATATATGATATGATATAACATCATTATTCTAACTGCAGGTTCTAATTCTCAGTCATACGAACAGGTGAGATACCACGGAAATTAGGTAAGCAGCTAGTCAAAATCATGGTTATGTCAGCAGTAATGAAGTGTGAGGAGAATTGAGAAGAGAGGGAGGATAGTAGAAGTTGTGATGGGAGAAGACTGGTAGAAAAATCAAATTTTAGTTGTTTCTAGTTAAATAGGAAAACTATCTAAAAATAATTTTCTTTAGCACAGATATAAGGAATATATTGAGGAATAAGATGTTGATGATAATTTATGTTTGAGGAAGGGGAATTTGAAGATCATGAATGTCTTTTTTTTTTCAAGAATTAAAAGATCATAAATCTAAATTATAAGTAATTATAATACTTTCTAGAATAATTTAATGATCCTAAATCTAATTAATCTAGAGTAATTATAATACTTTCTAGAATAATTTAATGATCCTAAAACTAATTAATCAACTTTCAATGTAATACCTGGAGTAAAAATAGATGAATTCTGGATTAAATAGATTGTTAGTGAGTGTGACAGACTTATTATTATATAGTGTGGTGAGACAGAAAAGCTTTAGTCCACAGAATTAAATAGATAATAGAGAAAGTGATATTAATAGTACTGGAATCAATGAGTGGAGGTGAGTAGTTAGATAAGTAAAATGGGAATTATTTTGTATTAAAATTAATATATTAGGACTTATATAACATAAATTAGGTTATAAAGTAGGAGTGAGATAATATGGGTGAGATGTACAGAACATGGTAAGATAGTACTATGGTAGACAGAGAAGAGTAAGTAAAGTAATGGGTAGGGGAATTATAGATAAAGGACAACATCAAATAATGGTGATGGTAAACTGAGTAATAGTGAGTAGAGCATAAATAGATAAGTGAGTGAATAA
Organism: Trachelipus rathkii; assembly: GCA_015478945.1. Lineage (NCBI taxonomy): Eukaryota > Metazoa > Arthropoda > Malacostraca > Isopoda > Trachelipodidae > Trachelipus > Trachelipus rathkii. The sequence goes on from JABUQX010069578.1 coordinate 38,282, forward strand.
ACAGTTTTTGATGAGTATAAATATAATGGTGGACATGAATAAAATTAGAAAGTGTATCCAAGACAAGGGCTTCAGTAATATATAGTATATATTCTTCTAGTGTGAAAATAATGATGATAGAGAAGATTGTGTGTACGTTTTGCAATGTAGTAGATAAATAAATTACAGTATGAAAGAGTAATAGCAGATGCTCTTGGCAAGTCTCTGGTATAATGAGGAAAGAGTTGTGAGAGATAATTGATATGTGCATGGCGCACACTCATGAGACAAGAGCAAAGTAAGAGCAAGTGTCTCTACGCAATGAAGATAATCATAAAATATAATTAAATAAGTTTATTTGCAGTTTATATAAGAGCTTTGCGTGTTGAGTTAACGCTCATATAATATACTGCATTTACTTGTTTATCGATATATCGTCATATGGATATATTAGTTAAATAAGATCTATAGCATGAGATTATAATAGTGTATCTCAGTGAGTAGTTTATTATCAGTGATAGATTAATGTTTATAATTGATGTGTGAATTATTATATGACATGTATTATTTGAGATTGTGGTAAGTGTGATGTGATTGTTTTTATTTCATGTATTATTAATTCATATGTATAAGATTGTTTTATTTGAGGTGGCTCATTATTATTATTTTATATTAGATAGTCGATAATTGTGGAGTGTAATTAATTTATTGGTATATAATTTTACTTATCGTGTATGGAAAATGGGATATCCATAGAATATTTGAATTAATAGTATGAGTAGTGAATTATTGGATAATATTATGACTTAATATATTATAGTAATTTTTATGATAATTGTTGATTTATATTATTGGTAGTCTATGTTGAATTAATTGAGTAGTTGTATTTAGAATATTTATTATTAGATTACCAATAGAATAGGTGATGATACAGTTAAAAATAAAAGAACTGTAGGATTGATCTATCTGTTGGGATATGTGAGAAATATAAGAAGAATAATACGGGTTTCTGTAGAATAAATCTTCATATCCTAAGAAGTGGTAACTAACGAAATTAATCTGACTGTTGAAAAATTAAAGCGGTAAAAAAACGATAAAAACTATTGTGTTCTTAAAAAAATATTTTAAAACTAAATAGGAACTAAATACAATAAGACGGCAAATACTGAGATTAACTAGATTATAACACGACAGAACACGATGATGCTGGACCTCTAATGGTGTGCGCTCGTCAGCGTGAGATTACGTTGGAAAAAGGTATGAGAATACAACAACATTAGCACTATATGCTTTCATTTTGAGGCTTTTGTTCAGTGAAGAAAAGTGACTGTGGAGAGTGCTGGAGAGAGAATATGCAGTCGGTAGTTTGCATAGGAATAGTAAATGTGATTAGTGTAACTGGTATTGTATGTATGTGATTTTTGATTTATAATGAAAATAGAGATTACACATGGAAATGTAGAAGGCATGGTATTTCATTGTAAATAACTGTTTAAAGAGTATAACTACGAGTTTTTAAACGTTATTATATTACTAGTTAGAGTGAGTAGGTTTTTAATATTTAATATATAAAAGAGATTAGATATAGTTCTTCGCACTATATAGATAATTTTGTAATATCTACTTCAGAATACATAGAATTTCGTGAGATAGAGTTATACATAGTCTGACGTTATTTGATAGAGTAGCAGTGTTCATATGTTGGGATTAGAGTAAACTAGTAGTTAGATATTTTAGCATATAATTACGGATGTACTTTAGGTTCAGTTGTATATGTATGAGAGTCGAAAGAGGGAGACTAGTATTGAGAGATATAGGTGTTAGTATTATGTGTATATTGCGGTAATGGCTTATGAGAGGCCGGTATGACTATGATATTGAAATACAAGAAGTAAAGGCGGATGATCATGTATATAGTGTGTACTCATAAGTATGAAAAGTAAGGACTTAATTTGTTCCAGAAATAATGAAATGAAACTTCACTGGAACACTCCACTGCAGTCATCAAGGAGTAAAATGTAAAGTTTTGGTAGTATTAGAGTATTTTTTAAAAAGGTATTAGTGAAATAGTAACTCAAAGGTAACAAGATAATGAATAGTGATCATATATTGTAGGGGATATGTATAATATAAAGAGTACCATTGTTATTCATCAAACTGAGGATAGACTCACAAGTGATGAATGTGGAAGGTTAAATAAGGCAGTGATATCTTGAGGTATGTTGTTAAATACCGATTTTACTATATGGGGCTAGAGACACATGCGAGTAACTTACTATCAATAGAGAGTATATAAGATATATATAGATAATAGTGAGTACAGTTCACGGGCGTGAAGTAATATTAGTACGATTTTTATGAGAAGCGATTTAATGGGGAAAATAAAATAAGATAGAAGACAGCCGTAGGGAAACGAAATGAATATAGATGAGGTTTGGAAATATATTAATGAGTCACTATATATTGAATAAGTGAATTGGAATGTATTATTAACCAGAATTTTAAGGTATATAGCTGATTGGAGGAGTGTAGGAGTAACGAGGAGGAAGAGGTGAGGTTACCAAGAGAGATAATGGATGGAAACCGGATATATATATATTATAAGGGAACGAGACCAGAGGAAGTGCTAGTGATAATATAGAGATGGTAGAGTTGGTGGGAGATACTCTCACTGTAAGAAGTACATTGAGATAATTAGCTCGATCGATATGCAGGATGACGTAGGATAGATGAAGCTTTGAGAAGGATTAAGATGAGAAGATGAGTAAGATAAAGAGTGTTGGGTACCGCTGAACAAGGTTCTTGACCCATTATACGTGGTAAGCGGATTGTAATTATTGTATATTATAATATCTGAGCTAAATTAGGAGGAGTTAGTGAGGGTATATACTATATACACGAATTTGCAATCAACACTCCAAAGTGTGTTCCTAAAAAGTATTATGATAAACATAAACACTTGGTTTGCATATAGGTTTTAGACGCTAAAACTTTAGTTCTTGTAGTCCATTTAGAATGTGAAATCACGCATATTACGAAGTGATGTACTGAGAAAAATAGTCTCGCTGACATAGACAGGACGAAATGCTGATAGATATATAGGTGTTTAGAGCACATGTTTATGAGATAATACTCGCTGTCTTACATTCAGAGATAATTGCCTTCTGGTCTAGTTAGTATGTAGTATCTCATGGTTCTCGAGGTTCGCGCAAACGGGTTTACTCGAGTAGATTCACGTACTCGCCGAAACAATTCACACCAAGTCCTTTTCGCAATATATAATTATTGTGGTGAATGAGCTTATATTAAATAAATATCTTATACCTACTCAACTATGATTATTGAAAATATAACCATCACTAATATCTCACTCACAATACTTGTTTCATAATTATGCTCACATGTATTCAATAATTACACTTTCCATTGCAAGTGTAATTTTGGTTAAGATATACGATGGAATCACGGCAAATAAAGTGTTGTAGAGATTTATATATAGTATATATTATATATATATATATATATATATATTAATATTATATATAATATATATATATATATATATAATATATATATGAGATAACTTGCATACGAGTTAAGCTTATAAAAGATTTTAAAAAGTACTGATATAAATATGAAATATGTAAAATATTTGCCTTATGTCTAATTCACTCAAAATATTTCCCCGATATATCGAGTTTATTGGTAGGATAAAAGCGTTCTTGACCCAAAAACACGAAAAAACTTCTTGCCAAAATTCATAAATTAAAATTCATTTTCTTAATTTTAAGATAGATAACTGAAGAAGATTCATTAGATGAACTTCCTCCTAAAAAAGTAAAGCATTGGCTTATCACCTCAGTACATAATACATAACGTATATATATATATATATATTATTATATATATATATATTTATCTATGTTAGTATATAGTATATTTATAATTAAAACATTTATTAAATTATATAATATTCATTTCGCAAATAGATAAAACTTTGTGTGTGCGTGTGTGTGTATATTGAAATGATTTAGGTATTACTTCATTACTTAATTTATGTTATTAATATGTTGTGTGTGATTATACATTTGGCAATATGTCATAGATACACATCAGGCAAGTATTTTGTGACAAACACATCTAAATATATATGTATCTGTGCATGGATTTGTTTTAGGTTATAATTTATATAAAACTATTTTATATATATTATATATTATATATAATTATAATTTATATATATGATATATATATATATATATATATATATATATATATTATATATATATTATTTATATATATATATATTTATATAATCAGTATAATTTGTTACCTGCGTTAGAATTGGTTGAGTGGATACTTTAGTGGAATTGGAATTGAAATTCTTCACTGTATTATAAATTAAGTCGACTTCCATTTTGGATATCAATTATTGGAAAATGAAAAAAAATGGAAAGTATGAAACTAAGGCTTGTTTCATAAAAAACGTGTTCATTATTTATTTGTGCCTGTTTGTCATTTTGTGATATATTATATATATATATATATATATATATATATATATTATATATTATATATATAATATATATATATATATAATATATATATATTATATATAATATATATATATATATTATATATTAAATATATATATATTTTTATATATATACTATAAAATATTATTATATATAATATATATTTATTATATTATTATTATTATTATATATATATATATATTATATATATTATATATAAATATTATATAATATATATAAATATATATATATATTTAATATTAAAATGTCAGAGGACTACTCAACACCCACCATATATATAGTTAGAAAATTCTAAGAGCGTGTCCAAACTAAAGGGTGACATATTCCCATAAAAATGGTTGAAATATTTTTAGTTGAAAAGGAAATGGGGACATTAGAAGATAGAAGAATTTCCTGCTTTTATTTGTTGAGTAAATGAAAGAATTAAAATGGTGGCTAAGTTTGTTATCATCAAGAGTGGAAAGATTTAAAGGAATGAGAATGTGAGGGTGTATTATGCACATAGATCTTCTCAAAGGAATAAATATTCAACCGGGGTTTAGAGAGCAGTCCTCCTATATAATAGTAGCCATAATATACGAAAAGTGATGCAACAGCTCACAGGTCAGGAAAGTATTGGAGAGAGTCAGCAAGGGTAGCAAATTTGGTAAGACGTAATACCAAATGCGACTCCGCCTTTTTTTCGAGAAAAGTAGTAAGAGTTGAAGTCAACACAAATATATATATATACCGGTATATATATATATATAATATATATTTAATAATTATTATATTTGAAATATAAATATATATATATATATATATATATATATTATATATATATATATATATATATATATAATATTATATGAGGCTAATTTATTTTCTTAGAAATTTATTTTCTTGAAAATTCTCATTATATCATACACAAGTATGACGAACCACCTATAAAAGATTACCAGGGCGAAGTTGAACAAAAGACGAAACAATTTAAACAAGTAGGATGCAAAGAATCAGAAGGTCAGTCAAGTTTTGAGAAAAGAGTTTTAACGGTATGAGACGAAAGGTAAAAATCTATTTACTCTTGTATGTCTGCTCAATTTCAAGACGATCAGGAAAACGGTAGAGAGCTGCCGGTGGGTAAACTATTCATGATATGCTTTTGATAAAGAATGCAGGCGACCTTCACAGTGTTATTTTTAGACCAGAGAAAATCAATTGAATCACCTTAAATGTATATAATTTCAGAGAAAGAAGGCAAAGAGAGAATGTAAATTTTATTGCTTAGATTGTTGGAATAATTTATGATAACCAGCAGATTAGAATATAAATAAACAGCAAATTTAAAATTCGCAGGCGATTAGGAGATCTAAGCTAAGTAACGTGTAACTGCCAGCCTCATTTCAGTTTGAATAAATAGATGGATGACAAACAGGTGAAGTGCTGCTCCAAGAACAGGAGAGGTGAAGTATTAGAGAATGAGCGCGTGTGGTTTAAAAAGTGGGAAATTATAAGAAAGAACCGTGAATGCTTTAAAGATAGTAATGAAAGAGCACCGTGCATGGATCAAAGAAAGGCAACATTCATGTTCATGGCAGTGTACATTCGTCACCACAAGGTGCGACAACAACCCAAGAGACAATTGGAGAACGTGAATGAGATAATGTTTGAGACGACCATTCTGATATCCAACAAAAAAGTACATGAATTGTACGCCATCTAAAAAAAATTAGTTTGTAAAACGAAAAAAAGCGGGATGTTGGAAATGCGTATGGGGGATAAAAATGAAGATATAATATATATATATATATATATATTATATATATATATTATATAATATATTATATATATATAATTATATAGTATATATATATATAATCATTTGTTATATACATAACCTTGAATAAAATTACTAAAAAAATGGCACATACATATGAACATAGATACATAATTATAATAATATATATATATATATATATACTATATATATATTATATATATAATATATAATATATGTGTTGTGTGTATGTATGTATGTATGTATTGTATGTTAATAAATAGAAGACGGAAAAGGTTATGACCTTAATGAAATTTCTCTTCTTTAAATTCCTCAAATTAAAATGAAATTTAAAGGATTACAAGAAGGACGTTTCCTCAGAAAAAGAATCCAAATTTTTTATTTTAAACAATTTTTGTTCACTTCCA
>JABUQX010069578.1:47500-50000 GCA_015478945.1 Trachelipus rathkii
TGAACCCTCAGCTGTTTTGAACTGATTTGTTAAGCCATACTATTAAAAATATATGAAATACATTTTCTATTATTTAGAAAGGGCATTCAAGTTTGTTTTCTTTAAGTTTCTTATAAAAGGATTTTATTAAGGCTCAGAGTGACTGTTTAGGAATTTTACAGTTTAGGTTGTCCTTAAAACATAAGACGCATATATGAGTGAAATTTTGAAGTCAGTATGAAATTTATTGATCCACGCTTCTTTGGAAACCATCAATTATTCTTTGATTACACTGAACATCATTTTAGTTTCAGTATAGGTGGTAAAAAAACAACATTTGGTACATTCCACTTAGAAAAAAAAACTAGTTGCTATTAGCGTGTTCACCTTTCTTTTTCTTATTCTGAATTTCAAGCTTAGTTTCTCAATAAACAGGGTTTCAGATTACTTTTTAAATACATCCTCCGTGCTAGAAAATCTTCTTTCCTAATACGTTTGCGGAGTTTGAGCTGCCGTTATATCTATATCTGGTTAGGATTTTTCTTGAGAACGAGGGATTCACTTTCAAAAATCCTCTTGTAAAAAGGCGAAATTGGTTTATTTAATAAGGCAAAAACGATATGCAAATTGTTTTCAAATTAAATTTTTCACTTGCTCTATGAAACTTAAGCAATATCTCATTTCAAATTTAATTTGGTTCCACATTAAAACAAATCTTAGCTCTTCCATTTTAATTGTAATTAATGTGATGTCTCCTCTTCCAGGTGTTTCCATTCAAATTGATTGTCTGTGAAAGACATGTAAAGTTTATTCAAAATATTAAAAAAGAAGAACAATTCAAGAATTTCAGCTGTTGCATGACAAAGTCTCACTTTTTTATCAGAAAGGCATTTTAACACATTTTCCATTTATAAGAATAGCTTAAGAATTTTACCAATTGGTAAAGGTTGAGAAAAAATGTTATAGAGCAACTGGTTTACTATTGAAAATTAAGGGTCATATTGGCAAGTTTTGTTTTATTCGTTTCCATTATTATATAAGTCCAGACATGTAACAGCTTATTGTCATAGAGCTAAAACGTTAGGATATTTCAAAAATATTAGTAAAAACGCATCAGGCTGTCATTCCAAATTACTAATACTACTGTCAATCATAAATGTTAATAAAAATGTATTTTGATCTCGAAATTTGACCGATTCGAAAAAATTATATAGTTGTATAACTTCTGTGAAAGAAAATCTCTCGGCTTCTTTAGTTTTTGCCATATGCTGATTTTGTTAACAAACAAAAAAAAGTACTAACATGAATTTTTTCTTTACCTTGGAGTACTTGAGAGCACAGATGTTGCAACACAAGAGAACATTATAGCAAGAAGGAACTAGCAATTATTTTTTACCGCCATGAATGAGTTTGGAATTTTAGCTGTGTACATTATTATTTGTACCGTTAATAAATTAAGAATATTTATATTCTCTCCTTCTCTCTCTCTCTCTTCTTCTCTCTCTTCTCTCTCTCTCTCTCTCTCTCTCTCTGCTCTCTCTCTTCTCCTTCCTCCTCTCGCTCTCTCTCTCTCTCTCTTCTTCGTGATAAGAATAGAAATACAAAAGTCATCACAATATCTCATCGTATACATGTATTTATTATATTTATTATTCGCTCTAATATTTTAAATTTCAGGGGATTGGTTTTCAACTACAATCCTCTCCATCTCCTTCCATATACGTCTTTTATTTTATATATATATATATATATATATATATATATATTATATTATACTATATATATATATATAATATATATTATATATATATATATATTATATATATTATATATATAATAATTATATTAATATATATCAGGGCTGGCCAAAACATGGAATATTGGATTTTTGGGCTATGGTTAATGGCTATTTGACTCTTAGAGTGCAAAATTATAAGGTTCAAATACCAATTGTAAACCATAGCCAAAAAGCAACAAATATCCAAAAATCCGTGGCTTTTGCCAAACCCTGATATATAATTATATATATATATATATATATATTATATATATATATTAATATTATATATATATATATTAAATGGGTAAATATTAATATATATATATATATAATATATATAAATATAATTTATATGTGTTATACATATAGATACAGCATAAATATATATATATATATATATATATATATATATATATATATATATATATATATATATATATATATATATATAATATATATATATATATAATATATATATATATATATATATATATATATATATATATATATTATAAATTAATTTTGGTTAGATAAAAACATGTAATTTATATTTTTAATTTATTTATATCTTATTAATAAATTCGGTAAATAATGATTGGACAGACCAAATATGCAATTGTTAGTTAATAATGTTGGAAAATTTATTAAAACAAGAAATAATGAAGGCTCTCTATCTTTGATCTATGAATCTTAATTTAATGCACTTTTTAAAGATTTAAAATGGGTAATTGTGGAGCTACA
>JABUQX010069578.1:62500-65016 GCA_015478945.1 Trachelipus rathkii
GCACGCACGTAGCTCCGCCCCCTTTTGACCTTTCTGACCGCGACCTTTTTTGAGCTCGAATTTTTACCTGAACCTTGACCTTTTTTGGCCTTCACCTTTTTTGGCCTTGACCTTTGTTCGACCAACCCTTCGACTCTACACATGCGCGTCATTTTGAGCCCACTGGAATTATATGCAAACCCTAATTCTTGGCACCCGAATTTTTGGCACCCCTAATTTTTCGTGGCCAACCCTAATTTTTTGCAACCTAATCGAAGGAAGCGTTGCGCGCAAACGTTGCACGCAAGCAACACGTTTGTACGTTACCACCCTAAATTTTTTCGACCAATGGGTCAATTTTTGCCACGGTTAATTTTGGCCACCCTTTAGGGGCTTGTAGCCCATTTTTCTGATGTCTTAACCGTTGTTTAACCATGAATATTCGCCTTGACCTTGCCAGGGATACCATGGGGTCAATTTTGGACCCACTGCCAATTTTTGGCCACTCGGTTGTCCCCACCCGTTCACATATCTTTCGGTCACAATCTCATACACGCGGCGAGCGCAACACCACACCATACACACCACACACACACAACACCACACAACAACACACACAACACCACACACACACACACCACTTACAACTTTACTACATTCATTATGAACATTTAATACACACATTACACTATGACACTTAACATATTTCCCATAGACGACTATACATTTACATTATTACACACGTACAAAACAACCAATCCACCTTGGTCTTCCATGGGTCAATTTTTGGCCCACCCACTTTTTTTGCACATATTACCTTTAATTTTTTCGGCAAGACCAATTTTTCGCCCGACCCATATTGCGTCTTTCCAGGGATGCAATATTTGAGAACCCAAAGTTTTCGAGATCACCCTTTGTATTTCTACGGTACAATTTGAATGCCTCAGTTTTGATGACCCTCAACTTTGAACTGCGCCCAACTTCTGATGCACTCAACTTTAAGCCCCAGCTTTTGATCCTCACTTTGTTGATGGCTCAACTTTGAGGCTCAACTTTATGGCACCTATATTGATGGTGTCATCTTTGATGTGCCTATATTGTTGGTTCAAGCTTTGATGAATCAACTATGATGGTTCAACTTTGATGGAACCTATATTGATGGTTCAACTTTCTAGTGATGTTCTATTAGTGTTCCATGAGTATTCTATGAGTGCCAGGTGAGCAGCCAAATGAGTGTCAATGAGTGACCATAGTGAGTGCCAATGAAAGTCGCCAAGTGAGTGCCACATAGTGCAACGTGGTGCCACATAGTGACCAAGTGGGATGCCACATAGTGCCAAACTTGCAGCTGCCCCACTTTTTATTCAAGCATTTTCTAGCCTCCCCTGAAGCCTAGAATAGCCCTAATATGGGGGTCTACCCCTAGGTAATAAGGTATGAGGAATAGATTGGTGTATATTACAAGTTGCTAGAGAATGCTTCCTACTACTGAGGTAAGATATTTTTAATAAACACTTATAACACGACAGAATATATATCTAAAAAGTTACACATTTGAGACAGTGACCGCAAACGCTATCCGAGTCGCGTCCGCAGGTGAAACCCCGACCGCGGAAACCGCCGCGTGCGACACCGCAGGCCCGCAAATATTTACCGCCGCGCGGCTCCCGCAGAAGCGCAATATTTTCCGCGTAACCGCCCGCCGCGTGCGCCCGCACCGCAATATTCGGTTACCACGCCCGCGCGCTGCACCCGACCCGACGCAATATTCCGCCGCGAATAAAGATATATTATATAATTATATATATATATATATATATATATATATATATAATAATATATATATAATATATATAATATATATTATATTTATATATATATATATATATATTATATATATAAATAATATATATATATATATAATATATATATAATATATAATATTATTACTATACGAGCATAGACATATTTATTTTCATACTTAAATTACAAAGTGAATTATCTTTTCAATATACTATGAGTCATTCATTTTTATTCATACTTAAACATTTTTTATTAAAAACATTTCGCGAACCTAAAACTGTAACTCATTAACAGACATCTTATAAATTACTTAATACTATTAATTTATAAATTTTAAAAAATCTAGTATGGAAGAAGAAAAAAACACAGAAAAGTTGTCTGTAATTTATAAACATTTTATTTTACTACAACTGTAAGAAATTTTATTAAAAACATTAGCATTACATACCTTAAAGCAGTAAATCAGTAATCATAATAGAGGTGTTACCTAACACCTAAAGGATTAGTATGCTCTTTGTTTTACTGCCTTTACTGCTTTAAACTCAGTAATTACTGCTTTAACTCATATGTATTTACTGCTTTAACTCAATATATTATTAAAAATTACTTACCTATAAGCAGTAAAAATCAGACTAAATCAATAGAGGATGTTACATAGCAACAAGGGTTAGTATGCTTTTGTTATACTGTTCTTTACTGCTATAACTCATGTTTACTGCTTAACTCATATGTTT
>JABUQX010069579.1:0-12604 GCA_015478945.1 Trachelipus rathkii
CTTAAACTCGTCCACCTCTGTCAACAGAGCAGTCTCAGCAGAATCCTCAAGATCGGGGTCCTGCGCATCCTGTGTCACTTCCAGGCCTGTCAGTGTGTCGGGCTTTGTTCCAAAGTTTACAAAGGCCTTCACAAAATTTCGGCCATTGTCCGTTGTTGTTCTGTAATATGAAGAGTTAAAGATATTTCAAGTTCTTTATAATATATAAATAATACTACAGATGAATTTTAAAGAAAAAAAAACACTTATTTCATAAAATAATGACTGATATAATTTCAACTATCTAACCTGGTAACTTTACTCTCAATATGGAATTCGTACTGAACGTTTATCATATCCTTCGCAAGCACTTCATAGGTGTGATGTCCTATCACTCTGGTGCACGCAAGTACTGCGTGTTTCCAACCAGTGCACAGTCATGCCCAAGTAGCTTTAATTGTGGGCAGACAATCAATCAGCTGTGGTTGCTACATACTAAACTTCGGATAGAACTCTAAAGTTTTGAAAACATTGGTATTAAATATTAAATTCTAAAGTTAGACCTTATGTTTTAAGAAAAATATTCATTAATTAAAGAACAAAGTTACATAAATTGTCAATTACCTAATCAAGTAATGCATCAGGTCAAAGTGAGAGTTAATGATTCGTCTTCCAAGTGTCCTCCTCGAAATAGATTTCTTGCTGGGGTTTAATAGTTGGATGAGCCTCTTTAATGTGAAAGACTCTACAACATGGAATTGCAGCATGTTTTCTACGAACAAGTCTGCAGTACCCTCATCAGCAGCAGACTGGGGTACACAGCTTCCTTTATCAAGGCAAGCAAAAGACTGATCAATTGTTAGCTGTCGTGTTTTCTTGCCATCGGATGGAGAAAATATACTTTCGTTGCTAGAACCAGAATAAAACCTTTGTTTTGTTTTTCCATGAACTATGACAGCATTGCAATTCCTCAAACTTTGGATATATGCTTGAGTGAGTCCTAATTGTATGCTGCTTTAAATTGTTGCGGCTTGACAAATGCGCCTTGATTTGCACATCCTTGGGAAGACAAATTTTACAACTGGAAATCAATCTATCACTTTCCCTAGACTTAGAGGTAAAGAAATTGCCAAGAAACGGTCAAGGGTTATTGTGAAATTGTTTATCATTGAGATTAGTAATTTCAATTTCCACTTCAAAGCTTTCATTTTCTTGGTATGCCATGAAGACAGATTTATATAAATTTTAAATTTAATTTAAATTTATTATTTAAATTTCTTTATTATTTTAGTGGGAAAACGGAGCGCATCAGGATTTAGTGAGGAACTTATTAAATTATTGAACGATGTTGACTGTACTCCGGTAAATGAAAATACTATTATTCATACGCTCAATACTTGAGGAGCCGATAATATGTCGTCTGTTCATTTCATGCAATTGAGAGAAGAAGTCAAAATATCACAGATGCACAAACGTAAACTCAGCTAATAATCTTCGACCCATGCTCGTACTTTAACCTTCTAATTGCTGTCTACGGCTCACCGTCCTTATATATCTTATTACATGCCACTAGTTCTCGTTCCTCAAACTCAAAAAAGCCGAGTGAAATAATCTTATAAGCAATCGCAAATGAATTGTTACCCATCACGATTATCTTGGTTCAACAAATAAGTCTGACATTGTTCGTTGCATGAAGATAGCCGTTTGTTTTCACACCAATCAATCTCGTGGATGTCGGTTTTCAAATGACTATATCCTGAGCTGAATGACTGATAAATGAATTGGAATAGAGAGAAACCGAAAAGCTACCATTTAACAATTTAGATAACAATCGATATTTCAGCATATTAACGATATAACTTATTAACATCCACCGTCTCGTCAAAATATGTCTAAAATCAATAGAAGGCTTTCCATCATTATAGGAGAGCTTATTGAACTTATGGACAATATCAAGTTCTGGCAAAACAAAGCATGCAAGCAAGATAATATTAAAGACAATTGTCTGAATTTAGTTTTGTATTGTTCTCATGAATCAAATAATACAACAGAATTTATATTTCAACAACCCATCGATTTATGTATTTATTGACAAATCACGATATTTCTTTTGCAGCAAGAGAAATGACACAGTCACGAGTTACTTCCAATATAAATAATCATTAGAAACAAACTATATATCTTTTTTGATGTAATGCCCTCTATATCAAGATTGAGATGACACAGCAGAAACTTTTGAGTACGAAACCATCTACAATACCGAACGAAAAAACTAGAGAAGCAAACACAGGCAATTTTCGCCTCCTCCAACGGCAGAATAATCCAGCCGAATTTCAAACGGAAAGAACATTGTTCAAGATCAGACCATAAAGAGATGAGCTTTAGAAATAATTTGAAATTCTTTTATTATCTATATTCAATAGGGCAATGTTATTCTCAATTCTAGCTTATCTGGTATTCCGTTGTGATTGCCGAATAAGCTCAAGCTCCAAAAAAAAATCTCCTTATATATATACTCTCTTCCATATCTAGATGCCACCATTATCGACGATCTTAATTTTGCTTTTCAAGAGCATGATCACATTTGCTAAATAATTTAGCCGATTATGACCAAACATAATCTAATTTGTCTCGTTTCGGTACGATAAAGACGAGCTATAGAACTATTTTAACACAACGAGCGAGACCAAATGTAATTTACAAACGTTTTCCTGAATTCTATAGAGCGTTAAAAATGTCGATCAAGTCCCAATATTCCACATACGGAAAAAAACGGATCCTTGAATAGAAGTTTTGTCTTGCTTCCTAAATCGTAAAAGCCATGCTCCTGATAAATTCTCCTTCCGAAGATCTCGATCGAATATCCATGTCAGGCTCACCGCAACTAGAAACTACGAATTGGCGTCATTACTGATTTTTCCCATGAGAAGCACTAACTATGTAATGCTAAATAAATTACTACAAAGTCCATTCACCACAATTCCGGTATCCACTACAATATTATATAATAGTTCTTCAAGAATGACAGACATTTCATAAAAGCTTCTGGTTCTACTCAAATCGATGCTAGTATATAAAAAATGGCGGCCTAAGTGCGTATTACTATACTAATATTGTATTTTTAATACTTATTTTTTTATTATTTTTTCGCTCTCTTCCATACATTTTATATAGATATTACAATGTATAATATCATAATATAATATTATAATAATATATTATGTATAATAGTATATAATTTATAGTATATAAATATTAGAATCATCTCATGTTAACCGAAAGCCTCTGCCCGGGAGTGGTGGTGACCACTGTAAAAATAATATAAAATAATATTATAGTATATATACGTTTATTAAGAGGTAATTAGTAACGGAGGTTCAGTTGAGAAGCAATAATTCTTTGGTACCAGGTGCGTAGACGGCGTACATTATAGTAGGTACTAACAGGAGTGAAGAGGCGTGATAATATCTAAATTAAGTATGTATAATATTAAGTATATTTATTATTTAGATTTGCTGATTATATGAGTTTTGCCACCCAGAAGAAGCCGTACACCATATCCTTCAAAAGACTACAATAGCTACCGGATAAAGAAATACATTTTTGTGGAACCCCTGTTAATAAATTTATGTTAATAAATGTAAAAATAAAAACAAAAACACAAAAAAGATAATCATAAAAATATCGATTATCGGAGGGCGCTGACATAGTAGTTTAGATAAAATATATTTCATATAGATGTTTACTTCAAAATATTTAATATAATATATTAGTAATATATTCATTTAAAGTAATCCACGGCAATGTATGGTGCCCGAGCGACGGTGGAACGCAGGGGGGGACGTTTCCTACCCCGTAGGGTAGGGCGAGGAAACCTCGCACAGCCAATTACCGAAAGGAGCGGGGGTTCGGAACCCTCCCCGAGGCGGAATTCAAGTCTACCCCTAGTCCCCGAAATGCCGAGAGACCCCAACTCCTGCCTGGGGTATCGTTTAGTTTAAAAAAAAAGCAAAACGTAATAGAAAGTCTATTTATTTAACGGAAAAAATAATTGGCTCCACTATGCTTGGTGATTCTATCTCTATTATTATTACAATATATTTTTTAATACGTTCTTACTTAACCATTCCTAAGTAAAATTTACCGGGATCCAAAAATTGTATTCCTTTCCCTGTAGCTATTGTATGTTATGGAATATAACTTTTTTTTTTTTTATTTTTCTTTATATTTTTTTACATTTTCCCGCACTAAAAATGAGCTAGCATTCCACAATTGTTCCTTTCCGTAGCGTGATTTTGAGATATGGTTGTGCTCTCCTAGAGGCTATATATACTATTATATTATTATATTATAATCATAGTTTATATTTATAATATTAGAGTATAATAGTATAATAGAGTATATATATATATGATACTATATATTATATAGTATATAGTATACAGTGCGTATCCATAAATTTTTTTCGGGGGGGCCAAACAAAAATCTTCTTATTTTGTTGAGTGCTGCCTAATACAAATAATATCTATAATATTAATATATTATAATTATTAGTATATATATTATATTAAAAATAAGAATAATATATATATATATACTATATATATATATGTAAGGGGAAACATTAAAATTAAATTCCTCAAGATAAATAATGGGAAATTCTATTATAACGTAAAATTTAGTTACTAACCAAAATTTGTTAAATTTTAATCGCCTGACATGAAGTGACGAAGTCGAGATAACGATCTTCACTTAAATACTTATTGCTACAAATAATTCCTACATCTCCAATAGTATTTCTCAGTTAGGTTTTCAGAAGTATTTTTAGAATTCTACTGAAAATGCATTAAACTCTTGAAAAGAATTGCCAGTAATTGCAACAAGATGTAAATATTTGTGAAATGTGACTGCGAACAAGAAACAGTCCATCTATTGCGGTTTTTGGGCGACCTGTTGCTGTGATGTCCATTTCTTAACTTGTCCATAATCCTCATTCGGTCTTTTACAAAGTCTTCTTGAGCTTTCGAGATTCTTCCTTTCCACACCTCCATCACAATTTTTTTATACTCTTTTTCAACATCTCTGTCTTTGGATCGATAACAAATTGCAATGAAAAACAAAAATCTTTTCACATAGAAAGTGGATTAAATTCACCCACGAAATGGTTATTAAAAATGCGTGTTGCGCAAGAAATAACGTCGTGGCGTGACAATAGGCAACTAGTTGTGATCCGCAGTTTTCGAACTGATTAACCAGGTCCAGGCTCAATACTCATTCAATCCAGAGCACTACAACATTCTCAAAAACAGCTGAAATTCTACTGCATTTTCTTTGGATGTTTCAGTTGTAGTTTAACTAATGACTTACGAGATTTGTTCCTATTAGTGCGAAATAATTAATATAATTTAACTTCTGCAATGATATCATAAACACATGTAATCAACATATTTTTCACCTTGACGTCTTCAGACAATGTTATTTGCCTGCCACATATTATAAAATGTAATATATACTCTCTTTTGTAAAGATAAAGTTTTAATGTTTAATATATATTATTTATTATGTACATTTTAATTTGTAAAGCCTCCCCGATGGTTTTCGTTCACGAGCCGCTACTGAACTAATAATAATGATATATTATATATATATTATATAATATTTAATATATTATATGAATATATATATATTATATTATAATTTATTACTATATATAATAAATATTATATATATTATATTTATTAATATATTATGTATTATATAATATTATTAATATTATAATAATATATTGTATATATATTATTATTAGGAAGAGAGAAGTAGTTCAGGTATTAGCAAGATCTTTTGTGCTGCTTTTAGCTTATATAATTTATTATCTTTCTGCATATTAATAATTACTCTACCATTTGCTGTTGCATTATAAATCATTTCTAATGATTCCTTATTTTTCCATTGGTTTTAATTTTAAATACTAATTATAATTTATTTATTTAATATTATAATATATATAATATAATTATATAAATTTATATATATATTAAATATATAGTATTATTATATATTAATATTATTATCTATATTAATAATATATCATATATTATTCTATTATCTTAATTTATTCTAAGTTGTTGATATTAGGGCTCTTTGCGCCTTTAAATTCGGTAATTGGGTTACATAGTAAAGATATGCTCGTACATTTGGCAGTTCTGCCAGGAAGTGGGGTCGGTCGACCTCTAATCTTTGAAGCCTATACCATTGACGGGTTGTGCAACTGGGAGATATCGGACGCCGATTATAAGAGGGGTAGTATGAACATGCAAAACGTGTTTCCTTTACTGATATGTTCGTAGCTTTATTTAATTATCTATTCTGTTTTGATGTATTTTAGTGAGATATTTATTATTTGTTTTTGATCTTTGTTCTTTTGTTATTATTTTATTCTTTAAGCTGGGCTAGCCCGACAGATGTGGAACCAGATGTGGGGAGCGGAATTTTCCTCCCCCGTCGTCGCCCCGGATGTCGTGATGATGTATCCCTTGAACTCTTTATACCATCTTAGTCGAATGTAACTGCGTTGGGGAGATGTCTTCTACATTTAAGGAAATATATTTAAAATGAAATAAAACGTTATCGCTTGATTCAGACCTTGGGTTTCCTTGGATCATTATCGCCATCTGAAAAAACATCGATTTGTCATTCGGTCTCGTTTCGGAAATAATTATATCGTTATGTTCCTAGGATTTTATAATACTTATCTTTTATCTATCTGCTAAGCATAGTTCCTATATACATTATTAATATTATTGTATGTAATATATTATTTATTATCTATGATTTTTTGTGATTATAGGATGAACCTTTATTTTTGAAATTTGATGATAGAATGTATTTAGTGATGGGAAAATTATTGTATATGACTATTGCGGTTTGTAATCTAATTTTAAGAGAACATCGTTTTTTGACTTTGTGCCAAACCAGCAGAAAATACCATATTTTTATCAAAAACCCAGCGTCTAACACTACCTTCGGTATCGCTACCTTCGCATCTGTGATGTGATTTTAAAAACTGAAGAATTTTAAAGAATAAGTGTATAGTCACCACACGACATACGACACACATAAGTGTAGCCAGAGAAGATATTTTAAATAGACGAAGAAAGTAAACGTAGGTTAGCGTGGAAGAGTCTCAAGGAGCTAGAGAAGGTTGGGAATAGCGAGGCACCCTCAAATCCTTCTGGCAAGACATGGCATCCCCCCCCCGTCATTATATATCTTGCGTACCCTTAGATATGTCGAACATTTTAAAAATTCGGGTCACGTTAGATAGGGGGACCCGTATCTAAAAATACTAGATACTACGTAAAAACTGATACATTTTTAATTCAGCGAACATTTTACAGGAAAATTAAGAAGAAATAAAACAAGTTCGTTAAAAAAAATAAATAAATAGTTTTGATACGATAATTGCGGCCTCGCCCCAAAATCCGAGACTGAGCCCGCCCAACTATTAGTTCGGCAGACATCTTGAAATGTATACTTGCATAAGATAATGAAAAAATTAGTTTTTAATTATAATCGTTAAATGTTCTTGGGCACTGTCTTAAGGTAATTCTACGGTTGTGCTCTCGCCTCCCCGTTTACTCACGCTCTTTTTTGATTTTGTCTGTGTGGATTACATTTTTAAAGTATGTATTTATATAATATTATATTTTAATTATTATTATATATATATTGTCTATTTCTTTATGTTTTAACTATATGTGAAATTTTCAGATATGTTTTATGTTTATATATATATATATATAGATATTTATATATTTATTATATTTTTTATTTTATTTTATTTATTTATATATTTTATTTATTTTTTATTTTATTTTTTTTCTTTTTTTGCTATATATTATTATCCTCATTTTTTTGTAGAATTGTGATAATTTCAGGAAAATTAATCAAATTAATCACAAACTTTCTCGGATAGGCGGGTCCGGGCAATATTCACTGTAAACATAAATTGGTTCATGTAAGTTATAATAGTTCATGATCATATTCAATTCATGAATTGCTCTTTATCTTCTTATATTTATTTATATATTTTTATTTAAAAGAAATTTATTGATAATATATAATAGATATAATATATATATATAATAATATATATAATTATAGAATATATATAAGTATATATAAAAATATATAGTACAGCCGCAAGTCAGGGCCGAGCGCGGGAAAATTAGGGCGGACATTCCCTACCTTCCGTTAGTGTGAGGGTGTTTAACTTTCCCTTATATTTTTTTCTTTTGGTCCAAATTACCAGTATTCTGGTGGTATATCTTCTTTCGGTAAATATATATCTATCGTATGATATTTGTGATTTTGTAATATATATATTAATATGATTATTTTATTTTATTTATTTTTTTTTTTTTTTTTTTTTTTTTTTTTTTATATATTTGGATTTGGATGGTTTCTAGTAGCATTGTTAATTATAATATAAATATATATTATAGAAAAAAATATTATAAGTCTTGATATATTTGTTATCAATATTAAATATATTGCAGTTTGAAGATCTTTTAAAACGACATACATGAGAAATAAATCGATTTGAATTTTATTATTAATGATATTGCAACAACTGAAAGAAAAATACATAATAATAATTCGAAGATAAAAGAATTCTAAAGAAACTTAAAACAAAAAAAAACATTTTTACGCCTTCAGTCATTTACTCACAAACTCACAATAAACTCATAATGATAAACGAAAAATAGACCTTACGAAAGATAAATCAAATTCCGATTTCGGATTAGGAACTTCTCAGTTGAAAGAATAATTACAAATTTTAATGGGAGAACAATACTATTAAAAAATCGCCAAATCAAAACCTAAGATCAAAAAAAAAAATAACAAAATATCGTCTCTCGCAACCATTACAAATTTTGCATCGATCGCAAAAATACACGACAAAGCACGTCCTTACAAGTATTGAATAAAAATTATAGATTTTTTTTTTAATACAATCATTACTTTCTACAAACAGTATAGATACTTATTCTAAAAGCTTTCCAAATTATAGTTTTCCTACGCTTGTTTCGTTCACGTAAAGCTCACGAAAAAAAAGTAATATCATATTTTAAATGCCCCAAAATATTGAAAAGATATAAGAACGTTTAATTTTATTGAACATGCTAAGAAAAGTTGAAACTACGATGTTCTATTTGAAGTTATATTAACAATTAAAATTAAATACGTTTTAGTTCCTGCTTAATGTTCCTAATTCAAATATTCAGTTTTTTGTACCATCGCATTTTGAGATACAGGGGCCTCTACTAACGGCTGCAATAAATTCAAATAACCTTTGATCTTAATTAAACCATTGGCGACTCCGCCGATCATATTAAATCCATCAAAATCCGACTTTCAAAATATTTTTTAATGGACTAATACATAAAAAAGTTAATGAAAATCAATATCAGCGTACAATGAAATAGCTTAGCGATTAAAGTGTCAAATTTCTACGGCCTCCCTCCTAACCCCCGTACCGTGATCGGTAAAACATTACTTATTCAACACAAGATAGCCTTGATATAGTAAAAGGTTATAAGGAAGCATTGCGGAAAGTTAGCAAGTTTTACTGCTGTAAAATATGGAAATTTCGAAGAGCTTCATATTTTTTTCAGGCTCATTTCCTAATTTTAAACGTTTTTCTTGTCTTCAGCTCATTATAATCATTCAGTGCGTCTGAAAATCGGAAATAATTTCGTGAATCGGCATAACGTTTTGGGATTAATTCTCAATCTGTTTAGGTAGGCTAATATACAACAAAAAAATCAACACAAAAAAAAACGCATTATGCTATATTCAACTTGGCACTCTCATCACCATATTATCTGGAAATACACCTTATAAACAACGAAATGTATATAACAACTTCGGGGCAGATACAGTGGTAGATATTACTATTATCTTTCAGAAATCTGCAACCAGTCCACAAACACTATTTTCGAATCAGCTAGCTGTTTCGCTAGTTAAGATTATCAGGTTGATGCTCGTTTCACTTCTACCTCAAACGCTTTTGATTATAGCCTCCCAGAGTATGGTTCATTAAGTCATAAATTTTCTTTCTTCAGATATTCCTTTACTAACGTTATAATTTAAAATATACATATTTAGTAAATATTACGATTTTAAACGCGTCCCAATAGGGCAAATTAACCAGGGTTTTAAAAATTTCAAAAGAATTTGCCATTTAGTGCAATCGTCGTTTTCATGTGGTTCTTCAATGTTCTTACTCTTCAAATCAGTTCAACCTACACAGTGGAAGAGTGAAGACGTGTTCAAGTGTGGTAAAAAAAGTAAGTATTATTTCTAGTTTTTCAATTTAAATTTATAGTATTAATCCATTAATATCCTTGGTGTTAACAAGTTAAGTGTTCAACTAAGATTTTAATTTTTATTTAAGCAATGAATAATCTGAATTAAGAGTCAGTGTCAGATTAAAAAAAATCTTGTTCCTACTTTGCCGAAAACATTCTAGAAGCTTTGAGAGAAGCGAGCATACCTCTCTATTTAAAGAAATTTAAATCAAATTTCAACTGGCATGATGAAAGAAATAAAATATAAGGGACATAAAGCAGTATTATCGGGGTTTTTGTCCATGCTTACACTCGTATAATAAATGCAGCTACTTGGTTACAAACCTTTGAAATCAAGCTTATGTGATGGACCACGTGTGTTGGAAATAAACAGAAAAATATACAAATGTTTATATTTCTAAACAATTCAACTTGGTGACGGAGTATGGATGTGAAGAAATTATTAAAGCTAATTCTTAATTGAAACAAAATTAACTCAGCCACGCCGCATCTTGTTTTACATTTTTCGTTAAGTACGTGCTTAACGCCAAGCAAGTGGAAATAACAACCCTTTAGAATTAAGGAAATTTACATTTGGTGAATTTTTAACGATTTGGCACTAAGTTCGACAAAAACTAAACGCAAACTCAAGCGTTGTTAACAAAGTTCGTAAGCACAAAAAAACGAAAACGGCTATCAGGAAACACATGGCCAACAGTCTAAGAATACTCTTATTTTAAAAATTAAATCACACGTTAATATTATCCGTAGTCATTGTAGGTCCTTTATTAAAACCGGCCAAAAATAAAATTAGGAATGGTTAGTAGTTGCCTTCTCAGAATTATTACAGCTACAAGAGCCTTTTCATGTGTCAAAAAAATAGTTTAGGCACCGTGTGCCGGGAACCCGCGGTAAGGCCGCGGGCGGTCTGGCTATTCCATTTGGGGCATAAGTGATTTCTCACCTTGAGCGGTTATTCGTAATTTATAAATATGAAATACTAGTGTCATTTCTTTACATTCGGAGTATATAAAATTTGCCATCAATTTATAACTGAAATAATGTGCCTAAGCTACTCATGTATATAGCTTTGTGAAGACAAATTGATTTAAGCTGAATTTTTCGCAGTTTTTGTATATATTAATAAATATATTGAAAGATTCCACCATTTACAAAAAGTTTTGCGTCTATTCTGTTTCATGAAATAGGTATGCATAAAAATGCTTTCCCAGTTTACCAACTACAAACAATTTTTAGTTCGCTCCTGTTTAACAAATACCAGTTAAAAAATCGGTCATGGAACCACGGAGCAAAAAAAAATAGTATCAAGGTAGAAGCCTCATCTAGAATAATTACCGTTACGCAAAATTGGCTTGGCCTTCCCTTCATTTTTATGAAATAATTTAGAATAATTAGATTTAAGTTTTGGGCACAGGTGTCCCGAACCTGGGCGGTCGCATACAGGGGGTACGGAAGGATCCACGTCTAAGGTTGTCGTTAAATTAAAAAGGAAAAAAGAGTGTCAGGCCTCTTTAAATTCCACCTTCTATGCAAATTTTACGTTAAAGGCTATCAATTATGACTGTAAATAAATGCCAAGCTACTGCATTTTATATCCTAAGTGTGAAAGTCTTATATACAAAGTTTAGTATTATAATTTTCCTTTTTACTTTTGTTAATTTATTAAATTACTAGACTAATGTGTGAAAATTCGTCAATGAATAGTCCTTCTGTTCGTAAATTTGATATTAAAATGCTTATTTTCCCAGTGTTATGCCAACTTTTACGAAGCTTAAATTGTTTTGCGCGATGTGGTTTACTTAAGGCTTTCCGGATAACTTTCACTCATGTTTTATTTTTTTGTGTTTCTAAAATTTAACAACTGAATTTCGTTACACGATATTCGCATGTGTCTATTATTCGTCAGTATTGATTAAATTGAAATATGACAGAAGTGCAAGAAAAATTGAATTTCGTTTCTTGGTAAAAACTCATGTAATTTTGCAAATGTAATTTATAAAGTACGATTTTGCTTCTATTATCTATATTCAATGAAAATGGCGACGCAGTTGTATCCTTAAGGAAAAGATCTCTCTGAATAAGTTACGATACAAATCGTACTTTAATCGGCCACACCATGGTGATCGCCGATATCTTACTATAACTTCGAACATCGCTTATCGCATTTGTTTCTCCTGGGAAGCAACGGTACCATGTACACACTTTCGTTTACTTGAGGAATTTATCGGTCGAGAAGTTGGTAGTGGAAATGA
>JABUQX010069580.1:0-7500 GCA_015478945.1 Trachelipus rathkii
ATATATATAGGGTGTTCGTTAATATTAGGAAAACAACTTCAGTATGATATTCGCTTGCATAAATATCAAGTAATATGTGCTCAATAAACATTTCATCCGAAAACGCTCGTTTCCAAGATACAAGGTGGATGAAATTATGTCGGGGACATATCTGACAATATATTCAGTGCCGTCCCGTCACATCTCAACCTTTATAATAAGCCACAAACTACACCGTAGAAAGGTACGAACCTGTTATTTACAATAGTTCCGTTCTGCGCTCATTATACATTATACTAGTCCGCGTCCGCGTCAAGTTTGTGTCAAGTGTTGCTGCATATTTTCACAAAATGAATTACACAAAATAGTGAAATGGTCGGATATGCATTTTTGTTTATGTCCGTACGAACGGTAAATTCATTAACAGCCATGCGTCTCTATGAAGAATGTACCCCAAATCGTGTCATCCCGCATCATATCTAATGTTTGCAGCGTCTCCATCAACCGTTTTTGAAGAACACAGGAAGTTTTTAAAAAGTTACTAATGAAACGGGAGACCTCGCACAGTATCAAATCCAGATGTCGAAGAACAGGTTCTCCACGAACTTGAGGACAGTCCTACAACAAGTACCAAGATAGATTGCTGCCACACTACATGTAAGTTATTCAACAGTTTCAAGGGTATTGAAAAATCAACTTCTGTACCTTATCACATCAACGTGTGCAGGAACTTGTACACAGTTTTTCCTGCAAAGTAGGCTTTGTGTCGATGGATATGCAACAGAAACAATCACATATGGGCTGATGGAACCCACATGCAATAGTTGAAAGCCGCCATCAACACCAATTTTTCAATTGAATGGTATGGGTCGGAATTGTTGGCGATTATTTGATAGGTCATTCTTTTTACCAGCGAGGCTTACTGGAGACGTTTATCGCCAATTTCTTGCACATGACTTGCCTACACTACCTGGAAGACCATTACAATTAAGATCGAAAATGTAATTTCATGCACGACGGCGCTCCAGCTCATTTCACTTTAGTTTGCTCGTAACTATTTGAACACTGTATATCCGCGCCGTGGTAGGTCGAGGAGGTACAGAACATTGCCCTCCGCAGTCTCCAGACGCTAATGCATTGGATTTCTTCTGTGGGGTCACATGAAACATTTGTTTTATACAGCAACAGTTGAAAGTCCCGAAGAATTAAGGGCTCCATAATCGCATCTGTGACAAATTCGGCACACTGACGGATATTTGAAACGTGTCCCGCAATCAATCGCGTTTCAGAATAGAAGGCTTGTATTGCCCGCTGGGGGTGGCTCATTTTCAACATTTGTTATAACCTTACTGCACCATTGCTTCGTACTATTTCTGTTGTATATTTTCTTCTGTGCAGGAATGTATGTATTCTTATAATTGAATAAATTGAGTGAATTTTAATTACCTTTCAAATTTAGTTTACTGCTTATTGTAATTTAATGTTTAAATAGGTCCACATACGTTTCATCTTGGAAACGAGGCGTTTTTCGGTGAAATGTTATTGACACATATCTTATATTAAGCAAGGAATATCATGCTGAATTTTTTCGCAATATTAATGAAACACCCTTAAATATAATTATACTTATATAATATATATATATATAATATATATATATATATATAAATATATATATATAATATATATATATTATATATATATATATTATATATATATATATATATTCTATATATATATATATATATATATATATATATTATATATTATATATATATATATATATTATATATAATAGAGAGAGAGAGAGAGAGAGAGAGAGAGAGAGAGAGATAAATTTTTAAAATAGTTTTTTTCAATTAATCGTCATCGTCATCGTCATCGTCATCGGCAAAATTTGCTCTAATCGTCATCGTCATCGCCCTCGTCTTTTTTTGAGACGTTTCTGAATAACCCTTTTGGAGGGATTATAATAATCCCCTAGGGTAAGCCATACTTCAGTGTTATTTCGTTTTGTTTTCCGCTATGGAAATCAAATTCAAAATTTCAGTGTGAACCCTGCTATTGTTTATTTTCAAACAGGTTCTATTCACAGGGCCATTAGATTTCTATTCACGGGCCTACAACCATTCTATTCACGGGCTCTTTGTTTGCCATCATTGGGACATCATTATTCTAGTCACTGGATACTTCTATCCACGGGCCTACAACATTTGTATTTACGGGTCATTTTTGAGTTTTTCTTCAAGTGGCTTATCCTTTCTCAAGCTTTCGCTGTCGAACCATTCAGAATCGAACCGAACTCGAACATCAGTCACTTGTAGTTCACTTCAAGAGCAACAAAGTTTAGTAACCCCAGATTGTTCTTATTTGCATCCTATTTTTTATACACACACTAACCTTCTTGTTCCAGTAGTAACTAACCCTTACTCTGGAACTCGAACTCGACTATTTATCGGTTTGTAATCTAAGCTTATTAGAACAAACCTACAGATTGCTGCTATCAGATTAGTTTATTCCTCCCCATAAGTTTGACTTAATAAACGTCAATTTTTAAAACGTTTTGTTTTTTACCCCCATTGACGAGATTTACTCTGACCTTGTCTATTCAAGGAGGGGTCATCACTTCAAGGAGGATTAAAACACAAGAAATTCAGATTGTTGCAGGGGAAACGATATAGGTTATTCAGGTGAGAATAATGCGGTAACCGTTAGATAAAGTAGCTTTCCGTTGAGTAAAAGTGTAAGAGGTTAGTCAGTTAATTGGTTAATCTATCTACCTCACCACTCACATAATGGTGTGGTGTGGGAAAGCCAATAAATAGACCACACAAGAAAATAATAAATCTGTAATTGACTACCTACTGTTTTATATCAAAAGCCTAAAAACTGATCAATAGAAGTATGGGGAAAAGAACAGGTTATTATTATAAGTGCATATAAATAAATAAATTAAATACACCGAAATAATACATTAGGGTGGATCTGTATATATTAGGGTGGATCTGGATAAGAACAATCTGGAGTTACTAAACTTTGTTGTTCTTGAAGTGCACTGCAAGTGACTGCAATCCCAACAACACAGCTATAGTATATTCCTTTTTTAGTTAATAAATTTATTGAACCGCTTATCCAAATTTTGGCTTACAGAACTAAGAGCTCACAATATGGATATGACAAGATGCCAGATACTTCAAGAGAGACTCCACTTGTTAATCAGATAAGTTTTAAGTAGAATATGTAAGGTGTGGCTGAAGTCGAAAAGTTCCGGTTCCGGGCAGAACTTCCGGCCGGAACCAAAAATTCTGGTTCCGGTACATCCCTAATATATATATATATATATATATATATATATATATATTATATTATATATATTATATATTTATATATATACTATATATTATATATATATATATATTATATATATATTAATATATATATATTCCTTTTTGAATTGTGGTTACGAAACGTAAGAAATGCTCGATTTGCGTTCGTTTTTTGTCAAACGTACCGAAAAATCGCAAAGAAATGCTCATCAAACGTAAGAAATTTTTTTAATTCTAAAAGGTTATTATTTCCCCTTGCTTGCCGAATTTAAGCACGTTCTTACGAAAAATGTAGACAAACAAGTGCGGCCTTGGTGTCTTGAATATATGAATGTTTCAATTCAATAAAAATTCAGCTTAAAATCTAATTTCTTCAATGGTTAAACTCCATCACAAATAGTTGATCATTTACTTGTAATATAAACTTTGTTAATTTTTTATTTCGTTTTTTCAATGACCACGTGCTCCTCACAACAGCTGATTCCAATTTGGTTTAAAAAAACAAAAGTAACCTAGCACGAAATCGTTGGCGTTTAAAAACAAGAAATTAGTGCAAAACTGGACGAGCCATTTCCTTATCGAGGCGTAAGCACAAATGAACATAACAAAAGTGAATAACTTCTAAATTAATTAAAAGCAAAGAAAAATACCAAAATTCATTCTATCGTAAAACGACTTCGTATTATTACAATTATGATTAAGGAGATAGAACTAAAGAAAATTAGTCTTAAGTAAAGTATTAGTGAACTTGCTACTTATATTTATCGCAAGCTCATTAAATACTTTAACTTGGGACTAATTGCTTTATTTTCTATCTCCTTTAATCATAAAAATTTGCGGGTCTAAGTCCCGCATACACCAGCCTTTGTTATTTGTTCTGATTGGAAGTTTTTCATGAAGAAATCACCTTTCGTAAATTTTCTAGCTTTAGCCTTTATCCCTCAAATCTTTTGATAAACTTGTTTACTCGTTTCTGGATAACACTTATCGCCCTAAAATTACTGCATATGATGTTCCTAACTTCCTGTTTATGCTCGGCTTCCCCACATTGAACCCCTTTCCAATGATCTTCACTTCAGATTAGAAACATCTTAAACCAAAAACTTTCCCCAATGCAAGTTTCTTATATCTCTTATTAACAACAACTCAATAAAGACAGTTTCTTTAAGATTAAGAAAGCATCCCCAGAACTTGAGAGGTCCACATGTTTACAAATATAAATGTGCGACTGTAACATCGACTATGTAAGTCAAACTTTCCTATAACTAAAGATGCGAGCCATCAAACACATGGGCATTTCCTTTCGAACTAATCTCCCCATCTCTCAACCAGAGAATTTAGCTGTCAGATCACTATGACCTCAATTGGCACCGTATAATCTCCTCAAAAATTCTCCATTCTTCAAAATGCTTCTACAGATGAAGAACTTGAAAATTTGGAATCTTTTTATATAAAAACACTTAAACCTACTCCTAACATCCAAAAGACTTCTTTGGCACTCCTGATTGCCTGTGCTAATTGCCTGAATTTCGTGCAAAAATGAACACGATTTACTTTTGCTTCACAAACAATTGGAATCAGCTGTTGTGATGGAGCCCATCGATTTCGGAAAAACAGAAATAAAAAAAATAACAAATGGTTTATATTACAACAAATTGATCAACTATTGTGATGGATTTTATCGATTAGGAAGAAATCAGATTTAAAACTGATTTTATTGAATGAAATATTCATTAATTCAAATGGGCCTACCACGCCTTCATTTTTTTGGTTTACAAATTTACGTAAGAACGTGCTAAATTCAGCAATCACAGAAAATAGCAACCTTATAGAATTAAGGAAATTCCTTACATTTGGTAAGCATTTCCTACGATTTTGCGCAAAGTTTAACAAAAACGAATGCAAACTCGAGCATTTCTTACGATTCGTAAGCACAAATGCAAAAGCGAAAACGCCTATATTAACATACAGCAGGTCAGATAGCTAGGAAAACTATCAGACAATTTGCGGATATATATTTATTTACATCCAATATATATAATATAATATATAGATATATAATATGTATCTATATATAATATTATATATAATATATATATATAATATATATAGTAATCATTAAATTAAGAGAATATATATATATAATATATTATATATAATATATATAACAGGGAGTGAATGGCGGGGATTGTGAGGGGGTATGGTTGTGGCCCACCTGGGCCAAGGGATGAAACCCTCACATTGACAATCTAATATATTGAAGTTTCGTTTGCAATTGAGGGAAAACTAAGCTTTAGGGTGGATTTTCTACTGCGATGATCCCAACTAATTAATGGTACTTGAGGGGTGGTAGGCTGGCTTTCTATTCGACTTGTGTCATGTTCTTCTACTCTGCTTTTCTTTTCCGATGCCCGTCGCGCCCTACTCCCTTCTTTGGAAAATATAAGGAAGATAAAGAAAGAAAGAAGAATATATATATATATATATATTTATTATATATATTTTATATATATATATATATTAGTATATATATTATAATATATATATAATATATCATATAATATATAATATATATATATTAAAGAAGAGAGAGAGAGAGAGAGAGAGAGAAGAGAAAATCAATTTAAAGAGCAAATGTGTGTTATCAGTTGGTATCAGCAAAAGTTTACTGATACCGATACTCCTACTCTCAAAATTGCTGATACTGATCCTGATACATCAAAAATCGACCGATACCATGATATTGATGCATCACTAATATATATATATATATATATAATATATATATATATATATATAATATATATATATATTATTCTCTATATATATATATATATATATATATATTATATATATATAATATATATATATAGATAGATATATATAGATATTATATATAATATATATATATATATATATATATATATATATATATATATATATATGAAGGTCAATATCTCTGCATCATTTAAGCCAAACGTTTATTTGGGCGGTAGGGGATGAACTACTGGTTTCTCAAGAAAAATATTAGCGTATTCGGACACAGGAAGAAAAAACACCATAGAAAATGTTAAAATATCGCTGGAAAAAATTTTTTTTCTTTATTTAAAGAAAAATTAAAAAACAATAAACATTTAAATTGGCTACAAACAAATTTCAAAAAACAAAATGTACGTCTTTTATAATAAAAATTCAATAAAGTTTTTTCCAAATTTTTTTTTGTGTGAAAAGTTTATACAGAAATTGTTTTAGGAGTCGAAAGAGTTTGTTTTTTTTTTTTTAAATCGACTCCGAACTCGACTCTTACCCCTTGAAATGCTGCGCCTCCCGCACCCCCCACCCCTGATATATATATATATATATAATATATATTATATATATTATATATATATATATATATATATTATAATATATATATAATATATTATATATATATATTTATATATATATATATATTATTATATATTATCAATATATATAATATATATATATAATATTATAATATATATAGTATATATATATATATATATATATATATATATATATATATATATATATATATATTATAATATATATATATTATTATATATATATATATATATCTATATATATATATATAATATATTATATATAATATATAGTATATTTTGTGCATTTTCAGTTTATTCTGATTTTTCTATATATATATATATATATATATATATATATATATATATATAATATTATAATATATATATAAATAGTAATATATAATATATATATATAATATATATATATATATATGATCAAGAATGGAGGCGAGATGGTAATTGATTGGATTAGGAAGTTGTGTAATAAAGCGTTTATGGAGGGTATAGTTCCGAGGGATTGGAGGAGAGCAGTAATAGTACCCTTATATAAAGGTAAGGGAGATAAGGGGAACTGTAGGACTTGTGGAGGAATTAGTTTATTGAGTGGTTATTAGTTGAAAGATATATGCTGGTTTTGGTCGAAAGAGTGCGGGAGTGACTGAAGGACTTGATTGGTGAAGAACAAGGTTGCATTTAGGAGTGGTAGAGGATGTGTGGATCAAATCTTTACATTGATGCAAATGAATGAGAAAATGTGGGAGAAGAAGAATAAATTGTATTTAGTTTCTATGGATTTGCAACAGGCGTATGACAGGGTTAATAGGGAAGCTCTCTGGCAGGTGTTA
>JABUQX010069580.1:12500-20102 GCA_015478945.1 Trachelipus rathkii
CAACACACATACAACACACACACAACACGTCACACATCACACTACGAAACACAACACACATCATACCACACAACACACCACCACACAACACTACACACGACAACACATCTATCACAACTACACACACACCACATCACACATCTATCACACACCCACACAACACACACACCAAACGACACACATCACACGTACACATATCTATAATATATGAAATGTATGAAAAATTATAGTTTTTTTTGACTGACACTGTAGGTTGACCTTAGAAAAGGCATTTTAAGCCTGCAGTCTCTGCGAAATTATTACTATATTTAACTCCTCTATATGTTCTCAATTCTATCTTTATAAACTATTTTAAAACTTATTTGCCATTATTTTTAGTTTCCCCTAAAGTATTGAAAAGAATAATAAAAAAAAACTGTTATTTTTTTTATCGGTATTCGATGATTATAGACATTAAGCTTTTAGCGAGAAAACTGCATACGTAATCTTATAAAATATTTCTTGGAAGTTATCTTTATAAACATTATCAATTACTTAATCTTTCTATATTCCTGTGTAGTTTAATATAGCATTTGCCCACACAAGGATCGACCTTGAATTCAAAACTGTATCTAACTCATGTTTCATTAATGTAATATTCCTAGCTTGTATTCTTTTATAGATGACATCGAAGACCTATATCTGGAGACTTGAGAGTGTCCATAATAATAATATAACATTAATAATAATATTAATGCTAAAATTAATTTAATAATAACTTTTGCAAATTTTAAAAAGTAATTGTGAAGCAACAGAAGTTTGAAACTATGTTCCTTTAAAGATAAAATATATATTACACTCATAATACCGAGAGGAACTGTCCCTTCTCATAACTAATTACACAACCATCATATCAAGCCTTGAATCTCACTATAAATACTATATTTATACTTCCCAACGCCGCACCTTTTATACATACTCAACCCTTGACTATATATTTATTTCAACCTATCTATTACTCATCTTTATATTATCTAAGTATTATTCTACTACAAAACCCACAAAGCAGTAATCAAAAAAAGCGTCCCGGGAGGGTTGCATATACGATGGGACCATCATTTAGGCTTACTACACCTTTCTCGCTCTCCCAATCATCTTTCCCACTACTAATCACTTCTTTTGAGATCTACTTTTCTTTCCTGAAGAATCTAAGGCCCTAAATAGTTAGGTCATTAAGCACATCATAACAATAAAACTACTAATGATTCAAATTTACTACATATAATACATTTGAAGTATTTATTAAAGTTACTCAAGAAAAGTAGAAGACACTCACTCAATATTAAACCCGATGCTTACTTTACAGCGATGTGTGAAATACTAATACGGAACCACCCACTATGTGGGTGCAACTTTGTGTCCATTTGCGGTATATTTAAATTCCCTACTTTTATTGCTTTCACATACAATCCAATTTTATAGTTTTAATTTTACTTAATATAGGAATTCGTTTATTATATTCTAAACAATTAGTAAATATCAGTATCATTTAAACAATATCACATTTATTGTATTATACATTAGTAAAAAACCTAAAAACCAACAGCCATGAAATAATAACTAAAAACTATGTGGTGGCCAATTCATCTCCCATTGCTAGGGGACAGAATTTGCTGCACACTACTATATCTCTTGAATTATACTTGTTCCACATAACGTATCACCACTTTTCGCTTCATTTATTCTCTATAAAAAATTCTTTATAATATTACTCATAATTATAAGTAAAACTTATGTTCATTATTCTATTTTACACTATCTGCTATCACACCAACAATTAAATTAACCTGTCAATATAATATATCATTATGGGCATCAATAGTCAATAAAGGATATTAGTATATATCCACACACATGGCTCGCACAATTCACCCCCATCATAATCTTTTTACTGGAGCGGAGAGGAGGGGTGGCAGAGTAATCGAGCCTATGTTCAGTTAGGTCCCCAACGCACGATTTCAGACCACTTATGGCACTGTTTGGATCAATCCTGGCTATCAGTTTACACTCGATGGACACAGTCTTACTAAGTCCGTACAAAAATATACTCAACCCTAAAGTAGCTAACTAACTAAGTAAATAAATATATATATCATCATCAAAATCTGTCCCATACTTTTCATTTTATAACAAAGCTACTAAAAAATAAACTTTATTTATATTTCATTAAAATTTCCAACATAACTCTCTAGAATTCACAGATAATCCTACAGTTCGTCACAATAAACACTCTGTACCGTACTACCTGCGAATGAAGCAAAAATAAAAATTTTCTTTTATTTATTCAACCCCCCGTCCCAGACGTTCTAAGTAGGTATTAACATGACTTTGCTCGGATGGCCATCTCGTGCCTTTTCACACTAATCTCCAGCGGAAATCCCCACGGTGATCCAGGACTATCCGGCTAATCATCAATCTCACTATCTCAGCCCCATTCCCAATATAATATATACTAGATATTTATATTATATATATAACACAT
The DNA here is from genome assembly GCA_015478945.1 of Trachelipus rathkii. Classification (NCBI taxonomy): domain Eukaryota; kingdom Metazoa; phylum Arthropoda; class Malacostraca; order Isopoda; family Trachelipodidae; genus Trachelipus; species Trachelipus rathkii. Next base: position 15,022 of record JABUQX010069580.1, read on the forward strand.
AACTATCTCACTTAATATTTACTATAAATATATATATTCATTTCACCTAATACTATATATCTGATACTCTATACAAAATTCTATATTGAATATTACATAATATATAATAATATTATAATATATATAAATATCTATTAAATATATATTATTATATATAATCTTCATGAGGCATCCTTTCCACTTAGACTCAAACCATTTCTCAATGTATTTTTCATTTTATTTTACTTCTTATGAAGCGCCTTATTTCCATTCAACACAATAACTCTCTAAACACATATCATTCCTCATATAATTTATCAATTTATTCTTCACACCTAATACACATACTACACTTAAGTATATGATCTGTGTAATGCTTTAAGCGGATGTATATATGTAGTAGGTGAGTGTGTTATGGGAAATCGTAACCGACTGGGAGCAGTAAGATAAATAATGGATTGAATGTCAGTAAAGCAGATATGACCTGAGGGAGAGTATAATGTGTAAGTGTGTGCATAGAATAGGCGAGAATAAAGGTGGCAAATTTAATAAGGAGTGAACAGGGTTGGGTTAATGTGAGTGGGTATGGTTGTGTCGCCACGCTGTAGCCAATAGAAAATGATACCCTACACTTGTATAATATCAGATATTGACCATAGTGAGTGGTCCGTTACGTGTGTACCGTTGAAAAGCTCTAGGGTGAAAGATTATTCTTATATAAACTGCGATGAGTTATCTCACTCATATAAATAGGTTTAATAGAAGGGTGCGGGAAGGTCTGGGCTATTTCCTTTTCAAATTGTATCATTATTTCTTCTACTACTATCATTATCAACATTTCCAGATTGAACATGTTATCCAAACGCAAACCTTACCTACCAGTTTCTTGATGGAAAATTAAGGAAGAGATGATAACATTTCATATCTTATTTTTATTATATATATATATTATATATTAATTAATATAATATATTATATATATATCATATATATATATTATTATTAATATAATTACCTAACTTTACAATACATTTTTATATTCTGAGAATATTCTTAAAACATGCTCGCGGAAATAAAATTATATAATTATGTATCATGTTATTAACCAATCACATACATTCAATATGTAGTTCCCAATTAAATGTATTCGAGATGTTATACATTGAAATCAATGAAATGATCTCTGCCATGTGTAATCTTACATCTGAAAATTGTTATTACCTTGTAGATACATCCCAGTAGGAATATTGTGATTATGTATTACTTGGAATAGAATTCACGTGAGATATTTAATTATCTAATGTATCCCAAAATTGTTATAAGAACATGTAAAGATCGTCCAATTTTAACTACCCTTTAAATATCAGATAATGTTTACTAATTGGAACATTCACGCGACACAAGAGCAATTGAGAAGTGTTGCCGTGGTTACGACCAGTTGCGGTCACGAAACGCTGTCAGCAACGGTTATTGTTTCCTGAGAATGTTGACTATGACACAATAAAGGTCCGCGCTGATATGTATAAATGGAACCAGGCGGAGGTACACCGTTGTCCGAATTGGTGACAGTCCTTCGGCAGGATATTATTAATGAGAACATGTTCTTGGAAGATCCTGTAATATTCTTATGTAATAAAAAAAATAAATACTACGAACATTGAACATTGTCACTGAACTTGTCTTCCATCTCTTTAAACTACATGAGAACCCAATTTCTTTGAACATTCCTCCGCGCTTGAATTATATTAAAGACATGTTAATATCTAGATATTTCCGCAATGTTCAGTTTCGATATCTTTAAATATAAAAAATGACGTCCTGCAATGTTTTGTGGGAAAATGTGTTAATGACATATGTTAATACCTTTTAAATTGAATTTTTAATTCACTTTCATCAAACGTTCTTCTGAATCAACGTCAAAAGAAAAATAACAAGCAAACATACACCATTATAACATCACGTACTAGGTAATTTAACAAGGATATAATATCATTATTTAATCCTGGACTTAATTCGTTTTGTTCTTTTTTTGTTGGTTACCTATAATTCGGATGTGGATGGTTTTGTGTTGTGTTAATGTGTTATTCAGTATAAAGCGTTTTGCAGTATAAGAAAAAATTTGGTTAGACATAATATGCAAAAAACTCATTCCACACAATATTGAGAATAGGGACCATATATCAATTAATTTTTCTCCTGACAAGCAAGATTGCGATAATTATTCTAGAAGCATTCTAACCTAAATAATTCAGGGATGCTTGGCACAAGATATGGTTTGTCTCAGGTAGGTTTAATATAATAATGCACAAGACCATTAAAAGACTGCATTTTTCGCTGTTGTTGTTGGATTGTCCAAGTCCATGCTGCAAACATGGTAATCCTTTGATCTAGTCTCTTATTCTTCAGCAGTTCCTACGTAACGTTGGAAATCCCCGTTAGTTTATGTCCTCTCTCTTCAATGTCGGAGGGATTCATTCAAAAGAGAATCAACATTGACACCCATTTTGTATCCGGCTTTCTTCCCTATGACTATCTCATGCCCATAATAAATGTTTGGTTAAATGATTTAGCAAAGATCTATGTGAGTAACCTCGATAGTAATATATATATATATAATATAATATATAATATATTATATATATAATATATAATATATATAATTTAATATAATATTATTATATATAGTTATATAATTATTATTAATATAGTATATATTATTATTATATTATATACTTATAATTATATTATATATATTATTATAATATAATTATTAATATAGTAAATATTCAACGAATGATGAATTTTTTGGGACATCTGATGGATTTCAGGAATAATACCTGATTGATATTTATATATCATATATTAAAATTTTATATAGTATATATAATTAAATTATATTATTGTACCTATTATTTAGTTATGATATTGTCATACTATATTACAATTAATAATATAATATTATAAAATTACATTTGAGTATATCATAAGGAATCCGAATTTATGAGATTATTTGTAAATTTAATCATGGCATAACATAAATCTTAGCAATTTTGAAGAGTAAGAGAGTACTGTAATTACCTAAGTAATATTTTTAGCTCTAGATTAACTACTATATATATATAAAGAGAGAGAGAGAAGAGAGAGAGAGAGAGAGAGAGAGAGAGAGAGAGAGGAGAGAGAGAGAGAGAGAGAGTATGAGCCTATAAAAATCAGTCGAACCAGAGATGATGAGAGATTTGAGAGAGAGGAAGCATTGAAGAGTTCGTATTTAATATATATATATAATATATATATATATATATATATATATATAATATATATATATATATATATATATATATAATATATATATATATATATATTATATATAATATATATATAGTTATATAATATTATATATATATATATATATAAGATCAGTATTTATTCAAAAAATATCTAGAAATTAAAATCAAATATAACAGTTTTCATTAAAAAATGAAAATTTGGCAACCTCATAACAGCCGCTTCTTTGAAAAACCAGTAAGAAAATAATTAAAATAACAAAAAATAACTCATTTGAATTCGTTTTAGTGTTAAATTATTCTATATCTAATATATATCTATATCTTAAAAGTAATTTAATTAAATTATCAGAACTTACCTTTTAACACTGTAAAAACTTTATGAAAAACGCAACAAAGTTTACAGAGGGATTTTAGACTTCCACTGATAAAAACCGAATACGTTGTTTATATTTGAAAAATAGATGCCAGATATCACAGGAAAACAAAAATTTCATCCTTTCTTGAGCCTACTGTCAGCACATAAGAATATAATTAGGGAAAATAGTAAATTAGTAAATAGTAAATAGTCTTTTTAAAAGACGGTATTTTAATGTACTGTTAGTCCTGAAATGGCTAATTAATTTTTATTTTTCAATTTAATTTTTGCCAGAAGGCAAAGAAGGAGTTTCGCTGCCAGAAGAAGTTCAAAATTGCCAGGGGTAACATATGATATTTAGACGTATTATTTTCAATAATGTGTTAAATAATTTTAATTATTTTTATTAACAATTAAATAAAAATATTTTTTTCTTTTTCCGGCATTAAATATATATATATATATATTTTAATATTTCTTTTATAGATATTTGTAATATTTATGATCCTGTTTTTATTAATTTACCACATATAAATCTTTATATATATATATATATAATTAATATATATATATATAATTATATATATATAATAATATATTTATATATATATATATATATATATCATATATATCATATATAGTCAATTGCCATGGTCAGTTTCAGATCGACTATAATTTATATAATTAGCAGCTCTGACTCTGATCCACATTCCTGTTTTGAAGAAGTTACCAAGAATATTTTTCAATATAAGAACGTTCTTTGGTAATTTGCTTATCACATTCTGAGCACATTCCTCAACCAAACCTTATGGAGAAGTTCCAAACTGCCAGGCGTAAGATGATATTGGAACATATTATTCTCATTACTTTATCAAAACATTTTATTATTTTATTAACATTAATAAAATATTTTTTTTCATTTTGGGCATTTAATATTATAATAATATTATATATATATTATATTATATATATATATATATATATAATTATATATATATATATTATATATATAATATATATATATATATATTATATATATATATATATATGGTTATTTGCCATGGTCAATTTTATAACAATTACTAATCTTTATAACAATAGCTTTTATATATATATATACAAACCCTGTTTTGAAGAATTTACCAAGAATATTCATAGAAGTTCAAAAAATTTCATTACAGAATGTTCTTTTGGTAGTTTGCATATCCATTCTGAAGAACATTCACAAAACCAAACGCGCCATATGGAAATCTTGTAATATTCAACATATTCTAAGAATATCCAAAATCCCGGGATGTGCTGGTGAACATTTGGAAGCTAGTAATGGAACATGCTGAGCATATCATGTGCTATGTGGGTATTATATTATATATATATATATATATATATATATATATATATATATATATATATATATGATTCGACTGGTCAACGAGTAAGACGCGTAAAACGCAGCGGGG
>JABUQX010069581.1:2500-5000 GCA_015478945.1 Trachelipus rathkii
ATATTCGCAATTTTCAGGAAATATTTTGATATATGGTCCCTGCAATGTGTGGAATGTGTTTGACATATGTCACCAATCTTCTCAAACGCTCTTCTGAATAACCTCCGAAAATAACAAAAAAAAGAAAACGTACTAGGATTAATAATGATAATTATCCTTGTTAATCCTAGTACGTGATGTTATTTTTGTTGTTATTTTCGGACGTTATTCAGAAGAACGTTTGAGAAGATTGGTAACATATGTCAAACACATTCCACACATTGCAGGGACCATATATCAAAATATTCCCTGAACATTGCGAATATTCTAGAAACATTCTTAAAATTCAGGGGGATGTTCACAGAATGTTCTCAGGTAGTTAAATGAACAGATCTTTCATGTTCTAATAATATTCTTGGAACATAAGAATATTACAGGATCTTCCAAGAACATTCTCAAAATTCCTGCCGGATGTCCAAGGAACATTCCCTGGTAATACAATAGGCGGACATTTCATGTTCATGTCACATTCTCAGAACATAATTGGAACATTTGAGAATGTGAAAGGAACCTTCTCAATATTCTTGCGGGATGTCCAAGGAACATTCTGAGGTAGTTAAATGGACAGATCTTTCATGTTCTTATAACATTCTTGGAACATGATAATAATATCACGGATCTTCCAAGAACATTCACAATATTCCTACGGGATGTCCAAGGAACATTCTCAGGTAATACAACAGGCGGACATTTCAGGTTCATGTAACATTCTCGGAACATAATTGGAACATTTGAGTATGTGACTGGAACATTACTAATATTCCGCGAGCATGTTTTAAGAATATTCTCAGAATATATTTGTGCTCTGGTGGGTAATATATATATATATATATATATATATATTATATATATATAATATTATATATATATATATATGTATCATCATCTTCCTTTTTTTCCCAAGACTGGGGTAAGGTGCGTGACATGCATCGGAAATGAGTAGTAGTAGAAGAATATGATACAAATTGAAAAGAAAGCCCAGCCTTCCCGCCCCTTCTATACCTATTAGTGAGAACTCATCGCAGTTAGAAAATCCACCCTAGAGCTTCACGGGACCACGACGGACCCTCACTATGGCATATCGTCAAGTGTAGGGTTCATCCCCTGGCTCAGGTGGGCCACAACCATACCCCCTCACAAAACCCACCCGTTCACTCCTATTATGCACCTTTATTCTCGCCTCTGCCACACTCACATTTCTCTCCTCCAGGCATTCCTTTACTGACTCAATCCATATTTTCTTCTGTCTCCCAGTCGGTCGATTCCCAACACACTCACCACTATACATCCGCTTAAGCAACCGACAATCTTAGGGGAGTGTTAGGTGTGAGAAGAATTGATAAAATGAGGAATGAATGTGTTAGAGAGTTATGTGGTGTGAAGAAAGGGCTAAATGAGAGAATAAATGAAAATACATTGAGATGGTTTGGTCAAGTGGAAAGGATGAATGAGATATATATATATATATTATATATATATATATATATATAATATATATATATATATATAGTACTATATATATATATATATATATATATATATTATAATATATATATATATATATATATATATATATTGGAAGGGCTGGATAGTGAATTAGCCGGATAGCCGGATACTGGATTTCCGGCTGGAAGTTAACCGGATATCCGGCAGTCTGTTATATAGCGTCGGGCGGGGTGGCTGTAAATAAAAAAATTTTTTTTTTTGCTCATCGCGGGTAGTACTACAAGTTTATTTAGATTATCTTTATTCTAGAAGAGTTTTATATTTTAAAAAAATATAATAAAATTTATTTTTAACTTTGTTAATAAATGAAAAGTTATGGACAGATTTTTATATATTTTTTCAGTGTATACAGTTGAGTATTTTAGCTTTAAACTGGCAAAGTAAATGCTTGTTCCAAACAGTGCATAGTGGTTAAATCGCTGGGCCTAACTTGGCTCGATTCACTCTCCCCCCCCCCATAAAAATTGATGATGGGGTGAATTGGGCGACCATTGTTATTCTTATTTTATGTAGCCCTATTATTATTGACATTTTTATTATGTTATAGCTAAATTTAAATATACATAAACAGTTACTTATTTAAGTAAAAATTAAAATAAAAAGAAATTTATATGGATACAGTGTCAAAATTTGTACCCACGAATGGGGTGAATTGGGCCACCACGACATTTTTATTCCTATTTTAGTTATCAATATTTTAATATTTTCATACTTCATTACACGAATGAAATATGAACTCGATGCTTATATTAAGTAAAATTAAAAATATCAAAATTGACATTTAATACATAAAAGAGAATTTAAAAGTGAGCAATTCACCCCACATAAGTGGGTCGATTCACCCCTTCAAACTGCAAAGTATACCTGAGCTTTATATATTAAACTTAATCCAAAACTATGATATTAGAATACATTATATTTTTTGATGTGCTTTATGACCTACCTATAGGGCACC
>JABUQX010069581.1:12500-20000 GCA_015478945.1 Trachelipus rathkii
TAAAATCCATCACAATAGTTGATCAATTTGTTGTAATATAAACCATTTGTTATTTTTTTTATTTCTGTTTTTCCGAAATCGATGGGCTCCATCACAACAGCTGATTCCAATTGTTTGCTAAGCAAAAGTATCGTGTTCATTTTTGCCACGAAATTCAGGCAATGTAAAGCACAGGCATCACGGAGTGCCAAAGAAGTATCCTTTTGGATGATTAGGAGTAAGGTTTAAGTGTTTTTATATAAAAAGATTTCCAAATTTTCAAGTTCTTCATCTGTAGAAGCATTTTGAAGAATGGAGAATTTTTGAAGAGATATAGGGTGTATTGAGGTCATAGTGATCTGACAGCTAAATTCTCTGGTTGAGAGATGGGGAGATTAGTTCGAAAGGAAATGTCCATGTGTTTGAATGCTCGCATCTTTAGTTATTGGAAAGTTTGGACCTACATAGTCGATGTTACAGTCGGCACATTTATATTTGTAAACGATGTGTGACCTCAAGTTCATGGGGATGCTTTCTTTAATCTTAAAGAAACTGTCTATTGAGTTGTTGTTAATAAAAGATATAAGAACTGCATGGGGAAATTTTCTGTTTAAGCATGTTTCTAATCTGAAAGTGAAGATCATTGGAAAAGGGGTCCAATTGGGGAAGCCGGGCCTTAAAAGGAAAAGTTGAGGAATTTTATGTACTAGTTTTAGGGTGACAAGTGTTATCGAGAAACGAGTAAACAAGTTTTCAAAAAGATTTGAGGCATAAGGCTAAAGCTAGAAAATTTTACGAAGAAAGGTGATTTCTTCCTGGAAAAACTTCCAATCAGAACAAATAACAAAGGCTTGTGTAATGGCGGGACCTTAGACCCGCAAATTTTTTATGATTAAAGAGATAGAAATAAAAGCAATTAGTCCCAAGTAAAAGTAATTAATGAGCTTTGCGTTAAATATTAGTAGCAAGTCCACTAATACTTTACTTAAGACTAATTTTCTTTAGTTCTATCTCCTTTAAAAATTTCAATCGCAATTGTAATAATACGAAGCGTTTACGAAGAATGAATTTTGGTATTTTCTTTGCTTTTTAATTAATTTAGAAAGTAGACCGTTTTCGTTTATGTCATTTGTGCTTACGCTCGATAAGAAATGCTCGTCAAGTTTTAGCACTAATTTCCTGTTTAAAACGACCGCGATTTCGTGCTAGGCTTTCTTTTGTTTTTAAACAATTGGATTCAGCTGTTGTGTGGAGCACGTGGTTTTGAAATAAACAGAAATAAAAAATAACAAATGGTTTATATTACAAGTAATTGATTCAACTATTTGTGATGGATTTATCCATTGGAAGAAATTAGATTTAAAGGCTGATTTTATTGAAATGAAACATCATATAAATTCAGACACCAAAGCCAGCATCTTGGTTTGTCTACATTTCGTAAGAAACGTGCTTAAATTCCGGCAAGCAAGGGAAATAATAACCTTTTAGAATTAAAAAAAATTCTTTACGTTGATGAGCATTTCTTGCGATTTTTCGGTAAGTTTGACAAACGAACGCAAACTCGAGCATTTTCTTACGTTTCGTAGCACAAATGCAATATATATATATTATATGATATATATATATATATATATATATATATATATATTATATATATAAATAATATATATCTATATATTATATATATATATATATATATATATATATATAATATATCTAGTATATATATTAGGGATGTACGGAAAACCAGAATTTTTGGTTCCGGCCGAAGTTCTGCCCGGAACCGGAACTTTTTTCGACTTCAGCCACACCTTACATATTCTACTTAAAACTTATCTGATTAACAAGTGGAGTCTCTCTTGAAGTATCTGGCATCTTGTCATATCCATATTGTGAGCTCTTAGTTCTGTAAGCCAAAATTTGGATAAGCGGTTCAATAAATTTATTAACTAAAAAAGGAATATACTATAGCTGTGTTGTTGGGGTTGCTGTCGCAGCAGCTCCAGATCCACCCTAATATATCCAGATCCACCCTAATATATACAGATCCACCCTAATAATATTATTATTGGTTATTTTAAGTTTATTTTTTTATAATGCACTTATAATAATAACCTGTTCTTTTCCCCTACTTCTAATGATCTGTTTTAGGCTTTTGATATAAAACAGTAGGTAGTCAATTACAGATTTATTATTTTCTTGTGTGGTCTATTTATTGGCTTTCCCACATGACACCATTATATTGACTGACATTCTCCTTTGCTGACATAAGGATTCCACATCTTGAAGAAGTAAGATTAATGTAACATTTTTATGTGGATTATAGCTTCTTTTTCTTTATAGATGTGTGTTGTCGCTCCATCTGTATGGCTTGCTTATTCATCTGTCCGTCTTTTTTTAGATTCACCAGTTTCCCGAACAGCCCCTCGTCGTTTTTTTGAGACGTTTCTGAATAACCCCTTTCGGAGGGATTATAAATATCCCTGGGTAGCATACTTCAGTGTTATTTCGTTTTTGTTTTCCGCTATGGAGCACATTTATAAATATTATACGCCTATTGCTTATTTTCAAACAGGTTCTATTCACGGGCCTACAACCATTCTATTCACGGGCTCTTTGTTTGCCATCATTGAGGCCTGCCGTTTTGCCATCATTGGGACATCATTATTCTAGTCACTGGATACTTCTATCCACGGGCCTACAACATTTGTATTTACGTGAACAATTTTGAGTTTTTCTTCAAGCGGCTTATCCTTTCTCAAGCTTTCGCTGTCTCACTCAGAAACTCGAAACAACAACAGTCACTTGCAGTGCACTTCAAGAACAACAAAGTTTAGTAACTCCAGATTGTTCTTATATCCATCCTATTATAACGGATCGGTTCTTTTCTTATTTCGGTGTATTTAATTTATTTATTTATATGCACTTATAATATACATGTTCTTTCCCCCATAACTTCTATTGACAGTTTAGGCTTTTGATAATAAAACATAGGTAGTCAATTTACAGATTTATTATTCTTTTGGTTATATTGCTGTTCCCACACCAACCCATTAATGTGAGTGGTGAGGTATGATTAGATTAACCAATTAACTGATAACTCCTTACATCTTTTATACTCAACGGAACGCTCACTTTATCTATACGGTTTACAGCATTATTCTCACCTGAATAACCTATTATGTTTCCCCTGCATAAATTAATTTCTTGGTGGTTTTAATCCTCTCTGTGAAGTGATGACCCTCTTGAATAGACTAGGTCAGAGTAATCTCCGTCCAATGCGGGGGTAAAAAAAAACGGTTTTAAAAACCTCGGACGTTTATCCTAGTAACACTCTCAGGGGAGGATATAACTAATTCGGATATGCCAGCAATCTGTAGGTACTTGTTCTACAAAGCCACTTAGATTAACAAACGCACTAAATAGTCGAGTTGAGTTTCCAGAGTATAGGGTTAGTTACACTGGAATACAGGAGAGGTTGTGCTGTGTTATAAAAGGACGATGCAAACTACAAAAAATTAGGTATACTAAACTTTGTTGCTTCTCTGAAGTGAACTACAAGTGACTGATGGTATCGAGCTGCGTCCGGTTGAATTACACCACTTGACCATGGTTCGCACCAGCGAAAGCTCGAGAAAGCGATAAGCCACTTGAATGAAACACCCAAAAAAATGAACCCGTAAACTACAAATGTTTAGGCCTGGATAAGACAGTAAATCCAGTGTACTAGACATAGACTATGTCCAATGATGCGCAAACACAGGGCCCGGGAATAGAAATTGGTATGAGGCCGTGGAATAAAATCCTAATAGGCCTGTGTACATATGAGCATAGTTCTTCATAAAATAAACACAGCCATGGTTCAACACACTGAAATTTTGATTTGAAATTCCCCTGACTTACCTGACCAAATCGCAAATATTTCCTCGACCCAAGTGTTCGATTTATTTTTGGCCGTATATAATATCTATTAGTGATGGAGATTATGAGATTTGCCATAAGAACGAAGAAAGATTGACGATTAGACGCAAAATTTTGCCCGATGAGAATGACGATGAGATGACGATTAATTGAAAAAACTATTTTAAAAATTCTTTCTCTCTCTCTCTCTCCTACTCTCTCTCTCTCTCTCATCTCTTTACTTAATAATATATATATAATATATAATATTACCTCCTCTATATATATTCAATAATACAACTACTAATCACTATATAAATATATATAATATATAATTATAATACTCACTACTCATACCCCCTATCACTATAATATATATATATAATATATAATAATATATATATATATCTATAATATATATATATATATATATATATAACTATACATATTAATAACTATATATATATATATAAACAGGGTGTCAGTCTATTTAATATTGCGCAGAAAAATTGCAGCATGATATTCCTTGCATAAATATAATATGTGTCAATAAACAATTCACCGAAAACGCCTCGTTTTCCAAGAATACAATGGTAATGATAACCTATTAACACGTTAATTCAGCATAAGCGTAAACTAAATTTGAAAGGTAAATCTTAACAAACTATCACTCAATGTAATTATAGCACAATTAGTAAGAATAGCAAATACATATCTCCGCCATGCAGAAAATATACAACACGAAATCAGCTACGCAAGCAATGGTGCCACTAAAGGTTCATACCACAAATGACTGAAATAATAGACGACACACCAAGCGGCAATACAAGCCTCTATTCTAAGACGCATATGATTGGCAGGACATTCGTTCAAATATCCCGTAGATTGCGCAATATGTGGTCACACACCAATGCGATTCATGCAGCCCTAATTCTTCGGACTTTCACATGTTGCTACGTAATAAATCCAAATGTTTCAGGTGACCCCACAGGAAAATCCAATTCATTTAGGTCTGGAGACTGCGGAGGGCAAGGTTCTGTACCTCCTCGACCTATTCAACGGCGTGGATATACAGTGTTCAAATAGTTACGAGCAACTAAATTGAAATGAGCTGGAGCGCCGTCGTGCATGAAATACATTTTCGATCTTAATTGTGAACGTCTTCCAGTAGTGAAGGCAAGTCATGTTCAAGAAATTGGCGATAAACCGTCCCAGTAATGCTCGTCTGTAAAAGAAATGGACCTATCAAATGGTCGCCAACAATTACGACCCATACATTCAATGAAACTGGTGTTGATGGCGGCTTTCATCTATTGCATGTGGGTTCTCATCGTGTCTCAGATCCAATTCGTGATTGTTTCTGTTGCATCCATCGACATAAAGCTACTCTTGCAGGAAAATCTGTTGTAATACATGTCATTCTCTCAAACTCGTTGGCATGTGATAAGGGAACAGAAGTTGATTTTGCAAGTAGCTGCTGATTAACTGTTGAATAATCTTACAATGTAGGTGTGCATGCAATATTTGTTTGGTACTTGTGTGTAGATGTCATCGAAGTTCTTGGAAACCTGTTTTCTCGCATTGGAAGTTTGATACTGTGCGAGTCTCCCGTTTCCATTTAGTTAACTTTTTAAAACTTTCTGCTTCTCTAATAACGTTGATGGATGACGTGCAAACATAGTATGTATGCGGGATGAAACGATTAGGGTACATTTCTTCATAGAGACGCATGGTTGTTAATGAATTACCGTTCGTACGACAGTAAACAAAATGCATATCGCACATTTCACTATTTGTGTAATTCATTTTGAAAATTTGAGCAACACTTGAACACAGAACTTGACGCGACACGGTAGTATATGTATACATGAAGGAGATACGGAACTAGTAAATAATCAGGTTCGTAACCTTTCCTACGGTGTTTTGTGCTTATTATTAAAGGTTGAGATGGTGGTACGGGACCGGGGCACTGGAATATATCAAGATATGTCCCACATAATTCATCATTGTATCTTGGAAAACGAGGCGTTTTTCGGTGAAGATTTTTTATTGACACATAATCTTATATTTTCAAGGAATACATACTGGAATTTTTTCGCAATATTTAACGATACACCCTATAGTATATTATATATATATATATATATATATATAATATGGATATAATATTAATATTATATATATATAGTATATTAATATTAATATATATATAATATTATATATTATATAGTATTATATATTATTATATATATATATATATAGATATAATATATATTAAGTATATATATATATAATAATATATATATTATATATATATATTATATTATAATATAAATAATATATATATATATAATATTATATATATTATATATATATATATATATATATATATATATATAATATATATATATAATATTATTTATATAAATATATATATATAATATATATATATATATATATTATATAATATATATATATATATTATATATATTATATATATATATATATATATTTTATTAATATAATATATATATATAATTATATATATATATATATCATATATATAAATATATAAGGCTGTAGACAGGAGGGGGGTCAGGGGGTTCAACTCCCGAAATTATTTTAGACGATCAAAATTTTGATCTAAGTTCAATATATAGAAATAATAAAAAATAATATCATAAATAATAATAATAATAATAAATAATAATAATATGAATGTTATCATGAAAATGAAAAGTATTTTATTAATGGAAATGAGGAGACTTGTTTGTGGTTCGTAACGATTTCTTAGGTCAAGTGGCTGTTCCCCATACATGTATAAAATATTTAGATTAGGGACTTAAATGTAAGTCCAAGTTTGCAGATGATAGCAAATTGGGTACCTCAGTAAGGAATAATGATGATGTAATAAAGATTTAAAAGATATAGGAGGGAGCTATAATCGTTGATGGGATGAGCAGGTTTCTCCTCTTCAGCAAATTTTTCTTTCTCATCATTCCTTCTTCAACTAAATCATTTTCTTCCCATAATCCATGGTTCGATCGTGCTTATTCTCTGGCCATTCAGGCTACGAGACAGTGCCTATCGGGTGTGAAAAAATTCTCGTTCTCCTATCATCTAGCCTAAATTTCATTCAGCTAGAAATCGTTGCAGGGATACTTCTGCGACGAGCAAAAGCTGCTTTCATCAACAGGAAATGTGCGCTAACTCCTTGGGTTCTTCTACTGACAAATCTTTCATCTTCTAACAACTTTGTAAATCTGCCTTTCCTCCTCTTATTCCATCTGATCATTGGTTGCTAATTCTCAACTGAAAAGGCTAATCTCTTCGGCCCTCGCTCAACTATATTCTCTATCTCAATACTAGCACTTTCCCTCCCTAGTGTTGGAAGCTCTCATATGTTTCCAACCCATTCCGAAAAAAGAAGCCGCTCTGATCCTTCTAACATCGCCTGTAGCTCTCACTGTTATTCTATCTAAGATCTTTTGAAACCCTTCTCAACTCACTTCCTAGATCCCAGTCTACGGCTCTCGTTGCACGAAGTCTATCTGGTGATATATATTCCTATCTAACCGATTTATGGTTTCGGCTCTTAGAACTACGGGGAGACTTGTGGTG
>JABUQX010069581.1:25000-27500 GCA_015478945.1 Trachelipus rathkii
AACGTTTTTTGTTTTTTCCTCCATTTGACGACATTTATACTGCTGACTTTTGTCCTATTCAAGGATGGGGTCATCACTCAAGGAAGGATTAAAACACAGGAAATTCAGATTGCCTGGCAGGTGCGAAACGATTTTAGATTATTCAGGCTGAGAATAATGCGGGTAACCGTTGATAAAGTAGCTTTCCGTTGAGTAAAAGTGGTGAAGTAGATAGATTAACCAATTAACTGACTAACCTCTTACACTTTCACAGTAATAGATAGATAGTAGACATACTAACCGACTAATTTTTCTTTCTATCAGAATTAACCCATTAATCAATTAACCTCGACTGTCCCTTCTAGCTTCTGATTTTCGACGCTGTATTAGATTTCTGATTGCACTTTCTAAATTTATTGGGTGGTTTGGGGACTCAGTAACAGTATTAATCCGGGATTTCTTTTCGTTCGGGCGCACCATAGATCCCTAACGGTTTAATACGAGTGCACCCTCACTCTCCCCCACAGCGTTTCCAGAAGCCCGAGTGCAGCCCGTGTGCAAAATCGACTCGAATTGAAAAAAATTACATTAACCAATCAGAGAACAGAAAATTTGAGTACCTGGAAACGGCCGAGCGCGCCCGTCGGATCAGCTGGCAATTGTAAACAATACTCTTATACTTATCTATGTCATATTTTATAAATGATACGAGTTATATTAGTATCCTTATATATAGACACGTTCAACTGAATATATTAAAAAATTTTAACAAGCCATTTCAGAACATGTTTTGTAAAAAGAGTTTGATGGTAAACAAAGGTATTCTTCCGCGCAGCCCGCCCGTTCATTAATTCCCAAAATCGAGGATTTAACAACGGGCGCCTGACTGTGACGTTTACGTGACGTAGAAGTGCGCAAACGGGCTCTGGAAACGATGCATGTGCGCCTGTGTGCCCGCCCGGCTTGCAGTTCGGGATTCTGGAAACGCAAAGCTTATATAAATTCTTCGTGTCGTTCAAAGCTTAGGATTATCTTATTTTCAGAAGCGGGTTAAACGTTTTGATGGATAAGAGATGAGTTTTAAGCTCCAGCAACATGGAGAGCAACTATTTTCCGAACCAACAGACATTTCAACATTCAATATAAGTTCAGTTTAAGTAGAAAATATGAATCTTGTTTTAAATTTTTTTTAAAATTTTGCTTAAACAGTTCTTAGTAAGATTTTGTTTTGTGTTTTCGCTACCTTTAAAGTTAACTTTCTTTTAAATAATAATAATAATTATAATAATAATAATAATAAAATAATATTAATAATAATAATAATAAAATAATAATAAAATAATAACTAATAAACAAGTAATAATAATAATAATAATAATTTCTATAATAACAGTACCCTGTACAAATTTTATTTATCCCAGGTCTAGTTCCTAGAGCAGGAAATTGGCAACAAAAAGATCAAATATCTTAAATCACTCGCTTTTTATGTATTTTTTTTTTTTATTAAAAAAAATCATAGATTTTTTTTTAGTTTTTTTATTATTATTTTTTAGACCACTTTTTTTCTAAATTAATAATTAATTAACTATTACCTAATTACCTAAAGTATCTTTCACCTCATCTAGCAGTCAACTTTCATCAAATGTTGTCAAGTCATTTTTAATAAAGAAATAAATAAAATTATAGTATATATATATATATATTAATATATATTTATATAATATATTATATATATATATATATAATATATATATATATTATATATATATATATATTATATTATATATATATATATATAATATATATATATATAATAATCTGAAAGAGAATTTGAGAGGACTGGTAGATGAGATTTGGCAGGGTGTGGTAAAGGAGGGGTTTGATACGTATAACTTAGATAAGAGTAAGGTTTTGGTTGTGGGTGAGGACAGTCCCTACAGTGTGAAGTTTGTTCGACTCGTGAGGCAGCCTGGAACAGTGTCTGAGTTTAAATTATTTGAAGGGTATATGTTGGATGAAGAGGGAACAGATGATGCAGAGTGTAGTAGGAAAGTTGTGAATGGCAGAAATGTTGCTGGTGCAATTAAATCGTTGGTGAATGTAAAGGACTAAGTCTTGCGTGCGCTAGGGTTCTTACATGGGTATGTTGTTACCTGTGTTATTGTATAGCAGCGAGACTAGATCTGGAATAAGGTATATAGATCTAAAGTAATATGTGTTCAGATGGACAATCTTAGGGCATGCTAGGTGTGAGAAGAATTGATAAAATGAAGGAATGAACGTATTAGAAGTTGTGTGGTGTGAAGAAGAGGGGTAAATAGAAATAAATGAAAGTATGTTGAGATAGTTTTGGTCATGTGGAAAGGATGAATGATACGCCGGTTGGTTAAGCGGATGTTAGTGGCGAGTGTGGAACCGACCGCCTGGGAGACCGAAGAGAAAGTGGATTGAGTCGGTGAAGAAGTGAAGGAGAGAATGTGAGTTTGGCAGAGGCGAGAATAAAGGTGCATAATAGGAGTGA
>JABUQX010069581.1:32500-36413 GCA_015478945.1 Trachelipus rathkii
TTCCGGATCGTCCCAACCAATCTTGAACCACAACTTGAACCTATGTTTTCACCACTATCCTTCTCTCTAATAATACACTACTTCGCCCTATTGGTAAATCTGACCACACCTTAATATCCTTAACTTTTAAATACTTTTCTCCTCAACAGCTCATCCTGCCTACGGCGTTTTTTCTGGGCACTTTGATCGGGGTTGATTGGGGGCTTGGGTCGTTCTACGCTAACTTATAATGGAATGATTGCCTTTGACTCTGATGACGCTTCGGCTTCTCTGCCATTAAGGTGGGAGCTGTAATCGTTGACGGGATGAGCAGGTTCAATTACCTTCTTCGACTAAATCTTTCTCTCCCCATAATCCATGGTTAGATCGTGCCTGTTCTCTGGCCATTAAAGCTAGAGACAGCGCTATAGGGGTGGAAAAATTCTCGTTTCTCCTATCACTCTCGCTAAGTTTCATTCAGCTATAAATCGTTGCAGGGATACTCTTCACCGAGCAAAGCGGGCTTTCATCAGACGAAAGTGCGCTAACCTCCTTGTTTCCTACGACAAATCTTTCTGGCCTCTTGCCAAAAAAACATCTCTAACAACTTCTGTAAAATCTGCGCTTCCTCCTCTAATTCGATCTGATGGCTCTGTTGCTTAACTCTCCAACTGAAAAGCCAATCTCTTCGCCTCCTATTTTTCCTCTACCTCACCCTGGACGATCTGGCTTCCTCTCCTCCACCTCTCCTCTTCGGTGTCCTATGTCTTTGCCTGTGATTACATTTTGATATCGGGTGCATGGGCTCCTGGATCTATGAACGTTAGGAAAGGCGGGGGGCCCGGATGGCACCCCCCGAGTTTGAGGGAGTGTGCTTCCGAAGCTGGCCCTCCCCTCGTTCAAACTATATTCTCTATGTTCAATACTAACAACTTTCCTCAGTGTTGGAAGCCCGCACATGTCCAACCTATTCCGAAAAAAGGGAGCCGCTCTGATTCCTTCTAACTACTCGCCCTACAGCTCTCACTGTAATTCTATCTAAAGATCTTTGAAACCCTTCTTAATCTTACTTCTTAGACCATCTGGAATCTCCTTCTCTCTTTTCGATCGCCAGTACGGTTTCCGGCGTCCCGAGTCTTCTGTGATATACTTTCTAATTTAACCGATTTATGGTTCCGCCCTCAGGAACTACGGGGAGACTTGCGTGGTGGCGCTTGCATATCCAAAGCATTGACCGGGTATGGCATGCGTCCCTGCTCTCCAAGCTCCCCTTCTTTGGGTTCCTCCTTCTCTATGCTTACTATGTCTAGCTTTCCTTTCAGTCGCTCAATTATCGGCTGTGGTGATGGAGTGAATTCTTCCTCTTTTCTGTTTCTTTTTCTTTTTCTTTTCTGTTTCCTCAGGGTTTCTGTCTTATCTCCTACTTTATTCTTACTTTTCATTAACTGATCTTCTCACCTGCACATCTAACTCTATCACTCATATGCCGATACCCGACCTTCATTCTTCAACTCCATTCAATTCTTCTCCTCTTTTACTTCTAGAATTGGCCTCTCGTCTTAATCTTTCCGATTCTATTCTCGATGACTGGATAGAATTTCCGATTGGGGTCGTCTCAACCTTGTGAAATTTCATTCTTTAAAAACTCACTTGTTACAAATCTTCCCTCTCTAAAACACCTCTAAACTTTTTAATATCTCTTCGACGGTTCTCTCGTCTCTCCTGTTGACAATATAAACATCCTTGGCCTTAAACATAACAAAAAAATGTTTGGAAACCTCACATAACAACGGTTGCTAGGGCGGCCCCAAAGAATGGGAGTTTTGTTTAGGCTGCGAGACTTTTTTTTCCTCTTCTCAGTTACTCAACCTATAACAGGGTCTCATCCGCCATGTATGGAGTACTGTTCTCAAATCTGGGGGGGCTCTTGGTTTCACGCCGGCTTTTGACAGGGTCGAGTCAAAAGCCAAAAGGCTTATAAAACTGTTCTGTTCTTTCGAGTCACTGAATGACCCTCTATCTTTGTGGGGCGATGTTGGTGCTTTATCTCTTTTCTATAGGTCTGCAGGGCAGGTGTTTGAGGGAACTTACCACTCGCGTACAACCACGTTTACGACGCCCTCGTAGCACAAGGGGTGGTGTGTCCTGCACCTGAGTTTTGTGTTGATGTAGGTAACTCCAGGCTAGTTTGCTGAGTGCTTCCTTCTTTCCTGCCACTCTGTTCTGTGGAATTCTCTTCATCACCTGTGTTTCCTGCTGAATTTAATCTCCCTCATCTTTAAAGCCTGCATCTGTGCTCATCTGCGTAATTTCCGCTAGTGGAGAATTTTAGCGTGCAACACCCCTCCTGAATAGGGCTCTGCCCGTGGATGGTGGTTGACAACTGTAAAAATATATCATATATATAATATATATAATATATATATATATATATATATTATATATATATATATAATATAATAATATATATATATATTATATATATATATAAATATTTATTTATATATATATATATATATATATATATAGTATATATATTATATATATATAATAGTTATTAATAATAATAAATATATATAAATGTAAAATGTATATTAAAATGTAAAAAGTATATATATTATATATATATATATATTATATATATATATATATATATATATATATATATATATATATATATATAATATATATATATATATATATATATATATATATAATATATATATATTGTTATATTATACAAAAGAAAATAATAATGACCATAGAAATAATAATAATAATAATAAAAAATAAAATAGGAAAATCCAAGAAAATTCATTACTATATGAGCATCAACTATGGTTACAAAATTTTACCAAAATATTTCAAGAGTAGAAAAGCAAAAATTGATTGCAACACAGATAAAATTGATGACAAAAGCAGAATACAAGGTGGGGCAAAATAAGGACTTGCTAATAGAATAAAGGCTACAGAAAGCCGAATATTAAGAAAAACTAGTAATTAGGAGATACTGCAAGCAATATAAGCCATTGCAGAAACTCAAAACAAGCTACTGAAGCAACAAAACTGACTTTGCCAAATGTAAATTGAGAAAATAAAAGCAAAGTACAGAATTTGAACTTCAATCAAAATTAGGAAGAAATTGAAGAAACACTTAGTACCATCTATTCATTCAAGAGCTTATTAATTTCACAAAGAAGAAACTATTGAGGTGGAATTAATAGCAATTGACTAATACTTCAAGCTGAATCCTAAAAGCCAAAAAAAAATCACTTAGTAATTAATAATGAAGTTATAGAAGAGACCTGAGAACAACTAAGAAACTCTATAAAAGCTAAAAATTCACCAGAAGAAACAAAAAGGGATTTTCAGCTATTAGAGCAATCTTCAAGCAACTTATTAATAAAGCAGCAGTCCTACCATTTGAGTAATATCTAATCCACCCACCCTAAGCTCGCCATTCTAAAATCCAAAAACATCAGTAATTAGAAGGTAATAGTTATGTTTATATTATAGGTATTAATATAGTTGGTGTGAATGTGGTATAATATTAATATAAACATCTATGAGTTTTCAAACCAAAAGCTAAAAGGACAAAAATAAATAAAAAGTCCAGAAAAAATATTTTTTATCTATTTCCAAAGAAATTTATGAATACAGTTTTTTTTAGCAGGAATAACAATTTCTATGCATTTTTATGGATAATTATGTATATTAATGTTTATTTTTTAGCATTTAGTATTTGTACTTTTATATATTTTAATATGTTACATTTTTTTGTTTTTAATACCTGTTCGAATATCTACGATGTTTAAATAAAATTCACAATTCGAACCGAGTATCACAAACCACTGATGTCAGGGATTTCTCATTGATGAAATAACAAAGTTCTTCTAATTAGAAGCTTGGATGAAGAACACAAAGCTGTCACTCA
>JABUQX010069582.1:0-10000 GCA_015478945.1 Trachelipus rathkii
AAAATCACAGAAGAGATAGGCGTGATTGTTGCAAAGATGTCTCGACGATATCGCTAGAGCTCACTATGTGTTGACGTCTCACTCCGTTGAACCATATTCGATTCATTACGGATATTATCAAGTATGATTGCTGATGCGCCTCAGGAGAATTCAGCTGTGCCGCTCACCTACACCCAAGTTCAAAGAGATATTTACCTCTTCCTCCAACGATTTTCATCAAAACCCTTGTTCAAAAACCGTAAATGGATTACCCGGAGATGGGTCAAATAATCAGTTCTGGGACTCAACTTCGGCTAAGAAAGAGCTAGTAAAGTCACTGAAATATTCTTCAGAAAAATTCGAAGAATTTCGTACAAGGTGGTACAATGAGTACCTCCTCAGTCTTAGAGAGACTGGAAGAGATCTCTACCAGGTCAACTGGAATAATCTAGTCAAGAAGAATGACGTTGTTCTTATCAAAATCCAGTAAAAGAACAATATATTATATATATATATAATATATATATACAATATATATATATATATATAATATTATATATATAATATATATATATATATATAATATATATATATATAGTATATATATATATATTATATATATTATATATATATATATATATATATATATATATTATATATATATATATATATATATATTATATATATATAGTATATATATAGTATATATATATATATATTATAATATATTATATATATTATATTTATATATATATATATATATACTATATATATATATATATATATTATAATATATATATAATTTATATATATAATGATATATATATATATATATAAATATATATATCATATATATATATATATATATATATATTATATATATATATATTTTTTATAAATAATATATAATATATATATATATATATATATAATATAATATATATATACTATATATATATTATATATATATATATATACTAATATAATATATATATATAATATATATATATATATATATATATATTATATATATATATATATATATATGTATTATAATATATATATATAGTATATTTATATATATATATATATATATATATATATATATATATATATATATAATATATATATTATATATATATATATATATATATATATATATAACTATATATAATTATTATATATATATATATATATATATATAAATATTTGGAAGTAATTTCCGATTAACACAATTACTCTTCTCAAGGATCCAAGTGAGATACTTTTATTCAAGATCAACTTTATTTGGTGTCATAGGACATTTCATAATGTTGGGTATACGCTACTCAACCAAAACCTTTTAAACGAAGACAGAAGTTTTAAACATATAAGTGAAATCTCAATTACAATAATAAAATACACATTCTGCTTTACTTCATTTAACTTCTCCATTGAAATTACGATATTTAAGACAAAAGACAATAATTATTTCGATTATCATATTTTACTCAGTAATAGAAAACATATTCATTAGTATTTCATGATTGCCAATTACATATATATTTTCAACACATTACATAGAGAAAATCAAAAGACATATTAGGACTTAAATTACCACTTTGCGCTGTCCCCCCCTTTGGAGTGAAAGGTATTCTTTAAAATTTATTATGTTTTAAAAAAAATAAGCAGAAATATAGCTAATGAATCTTATCCAAACTAGAGTTAATCTAAGTGAAATGTTAGTTTAAACCGAAATATAACTAATGAATCTAATCCAAACTAGAGTTAATCTAAGTGAAATGTTAGTTCTAAACAGAGAATTAACTAATGAATCTTATCCAACTATGAGTTAATCTAAGTTAAATATTAGTTCAAATCAAAAATTATATCTAAATTATAAAAATTTAAAACTAAAGGTTGACGTTATGCGCTTCTTCCCTCAATACCAGGGGTACTTTAATGTAACTTAATTCCCAATAGTATTCAACTTAGTGTAGGAGTACTTTCCCGTATCTTAAATCCCCCCAAAAAGAAGAATATTTTAGAAAAGAAACGTTTGGTATAAGTTTTTCTTAAATGTAGAAGTTAATCAACATAACAATTGATACATGTATTTGCGCAAAATTACTAATCCAAGCTAGAAAACTTAATTTATCAACTAAATCTCTTAATCCCATCTAAATTTTTAATCCAAACTATGTTCGATCTTTTTTATCTAATCCAAACTAATACATATACAGATGCGAAATGCGAAATGTGCGTAGACATCTTCCTAAAATTAAAGAATATCTTCTAAAAACTAAAGAATCTCTTCATAAATCTGAAGAATATCTTCTTAAATCTAACGAGTATTTTCTTAAATCTACAGGAAATCAATATGAATTAATAGCCAGGAGGCAAATAATATGTCTTATTTCCTCTAACTATTGTTTCAAATCCAATTAAACAGGCGGAGGTTGGACGGTAGGAGTCTTCAACTATAGTCCTCCGTTGTGTCTTTCACCTCGGCTTGCTGTAGGGCTTGTTCTTCATCTTGTTTGATTCTCGTAACCCTGGGGTAGAATCTCAGGGGCGCAGTAAACAAATTATGTGGTCTATAGGACGGGTCTTGTTTCCTATTATCTCTGAGGATTTCCCTAGGAGGTGATTCTACAACAATAGGAAGGGGATAATTCCCATAACCTTCAAGAATATTTTGAGATTTCTCTGGGAAGGAATTCTTGGAGGGGATCTCACCGTAGGGCTCCATATATCTCGGTCTTCATGTGCAGGTGGCTCTTGAATAATTTCTCAAGGCAGGGGACTCTAATGAAATCTCGTTTGTGGAATGGGTGCAAAGATGTCTAAACTCTCTCCTTTGAACTAAGGGATTAGGTGGTAGGTCTTTGGAAGTCATTTCTAGAGTGGAACATATATCACTTCAGGACGTACTCTTTCTACAACTTCATCGCTATACTTTACTGTTTCTGCAACTTCACACTGCTAGTACCTTTCAGTTCCAAAGGGGATGCTGTTCTATGGGAGTTGGACTTCAGGAATGGTTTCCCTTGCTGAATTTGTTGCGGTGGAAAAGTGGGGAAAGGGTTGTATCCAACTGAACTGGTTGTGGTGAGGAATTGGGAAAGAGTTATATCCGAAACCTGAGCTGGTTGTGGTTGGAAGGTAATTGGGAAAGAGTTAGTAATCCGAACTGCTAGCTGGTTGTGGTGGAAGAGTTGGGAAGGAAATATAGGAAGGTGGTCGTCGAGAGGGAGGGGAATATTCTTCAACTCCATCATCTTTTTCTGAACTGATTTCAGAATCACCTCCTGGGTAAACAGCTCCCTTTTCAATTCTCTCTTTTTCAATCCCTTCCTTGGAGCTCAAATTTCCTTAACCGCTTGAGGATTTCCACACCTGCATCATTCATAAATCGAACTGGAGTCATGTGATCTGTTTCTGCTGCAATTACTTTTGCATTATCTACATGGACAGAGAATGTCTTACCTGAACTTAAACATTCCACCTTTAATTTGTTTGTCCTCTAAACTCTCAACAATGAAAGGTCCTTAATTTTGGGGCATAGCTTTGAGCTATGATGGGGCTTCTTAACGGCTCTAATGAAGACATAGTCTTCTTATTTTTGAACTCTCTTTTTCTGGCTTTTTTATGTTGTTTGCTCAAATGTCCTTTATTGTCACTTCTCCAAGCCTTTCTCTAGCCATATTCTCTTATATTTCGTGCCTTTCTAACTGCAAGTGTCCACTTCATCCGGAATGAACCTGCCTTTTTCTCTGCTTTACTGTAACAAAAGGGGACCCATAATCTGGCAATGTTTCACAAGGGACTCTTCTTTAATAACTCGTGTTAATATGGAAGCTGGGGAGAGGATCCGATAGATCTATTGTAAGCAGAATTGATGGCGAATTATGGCGAAACTAAGAATATACTTGTCCCAATCTTTGTGGTTGTTTTTCACATAATGTCGCAGGACAGAGTCAATGTCGCAATTTTTCTTTCCACAACTCCGTTCTGGGATGCTTTATAAGGCAAAATTTCCACCTTTTATCCTCCAAGCTTTACACAAATCTTTAAACACCTGACTGCGTGAACTGCCATGGCGATGTCTGAACCAGAAGTTGGGGGGAAGAATGCTAACAAATATACCCTGCTCCCTGAAGTGCTCGGCAAATTCCTTTACTTCGTTCTAGTCTTACAAGGTACTAAACTCGACGTAACGGGTCAATAGCACTCTCTCTAAATACTAAATTATATTGGGATCCAGATTCAGTACAAGTGGGAAGTTTTCCAATACTATCTACATGAACTCGTTAAAAAGGTGTATAGGGCAAAGGCCATCGATTAATTTCTGCAGAAGGGGGTTTGGGACCCTTTGCCTTAGCGCAAGAAACGCATTGTGTACAATATTCTTTTTACCAACTTTGGAGAGGTGGGGGAAAAAATGACATTTTTTTTTTTTTTTTTTTTTTTTTTTCTTTCCACTCTCTTTTCTGTTCTTAACTGTCCCCCGTGCCCGCTACCTAACGAAGCATGGCAATGGTCTATCACACTATAAATCATAGAGTTGGGGACTTGGATTAAATAAGGTTTGGTCTTTGTAGCATAGTACAAGACACCCTTAATGAATATGTGTCGATAAGTTTTTGGGTTAGCTTTGGCCCATTGTATTAATTTACCTAATCTTGGACACTTTGCTTTTTCCTTTATGAAAGTTTCCTTTGTTAAAACAAAATCTGTTCGGGTAAATTACCTTTATTTTTAATTACATTTTTTATAAAAAAGACGTTAGGTGCTGGATGTCTACTCAAATAATCTGGTGGAACATTATTTTTACCCTTTTTATACACTATGGTGGGGGAAAAGCTGTCTACAAATAAGTTCCATCTTGCTAGTCTACCTGTCTGCTGTTTATTTCGAAAGATGAAACAAAGAGGCAGATTATCGGTAATGATGGTAACTTTATAACCAAAAATTGTATTTTTAAATTTTTGAAGGCAAAACACCACGGCCAGACATTCCTTTTCTATTGTATCGTAATTCTTTTCACTTCCTCGTAGTACACGAGAAACAAATGAGAGGGGCTTTTCTTTTCAATCATCTGTCAATTGGTACAACACGCCCCCGATGACGTAGTTACAGGCGTCTGTATTTACAAAGAATTTTTTACTATAATCAGGAAATGTTAACTGTGGCTGTACCACTAACTTATCTTTTAAGGTGTCAAATGCCTCTTGGTGCTTTTTCGTCCATATAAATGGGACATCTTTCTTAACCAGATCGTATAAAGGCTAGGCAACTAACGCAAAATTTTCTATTAAGAAGCGAAAGTAGGAAAAGAACCCAAGAACACTCGGTGTTTCTTTAACATTCGTAGGAGGGATAAAACTTTTCATAGTTTCAACTTTGGCAGGGTCCAGGGATATTCCATCCCTTCCTATCTTAAACCCTAGATAGAGGACCGATGACTGGAGAAAGCTACATTTGGACACTTTTACCCTCAACTTGTTCTTGCGAAAAGCGGTAAGAACTTTCCTCAAATTTTGAAAGTGCTCCTCTACATTTCGACCCATCACTAGGACGTCGTCAAGATACACCTGTGCAACAGATCCTAGGAGGTGATTTAAGGCCATCATCATTACACGGGCATAAACCGAAGGAGCGTTCTTATGCCCAAACATCAGGCGGGTGGGGCAAAAGAGGCCTTTTCTAGTTCTAAATGCCATCAGCTTTTGTGTTTCTCCTTTGACCTCTAGCGAGTTGTACGCGTCGATAAGGTCTAATATCTCCTCTATGCTCGGCAGGGGAAACACATCTTGCACGCTGTAAGAGTTTAGGTAACAATAGTCAATACAGACCTTTGGCTTTGAGCTTATTCTTCTTTGCTAACTACTATAAGTTTTAGTTGGGAGGCTATGTGGGCTGTACAGCCTTGATATATCCCTTTTCAATGCTGCATCTGTAAAATCATCTATGTCCTGCAGGTACCTATGTGGTAAACGATATTGTTTACGAAATATAACTTTAGGGGCATCAGGGAGTAACTCTTTTTTAAATTTCTGAAGTGGGCAGACGGGAACAGCATCTTCATCTAGTGCTAATACATCATGATACTCCATCAGAAGCTCGAGAAGATCTTCCAAATACTGTGGTTTCTCTAAGATACTATTCTCAGCATCTTCTTTTGACATCTTATCTTCGATGATTTCTATATAAACTTGCCTCAACTCCGTCTTTGAGAGACCTTTAGAGCATGTACATACATTGGCTGAAGCTATCTGCTGGTGTCCTCCTATGTCTAGACCTAATTCATTATGCTCACTAATTATGAGGTGACTCCTCCCTAAATACAATTCTTTTTTCAAATAAACTTGTTGTTCACTTAAGGGGAGTCTGTACTCGAAATTACAGTTTCTTTCAATCGTGAAATGAGAACTTTTATTTATTGAGGAACTATTACTTTATGTATTTCTGTTTATTTCGTTTCAATAGACTGAATGGTTTGTGATTTATGGATGGGGGAGTGGGCAAGTTCTGAATTTTTACTGTTTCACATGAAAACCATATAAAAACTATATTTTTTAAGATATTTCAATAATTTTTTCACGGAAGTTCTAGAATAAAGTGTGGTCAAAAAGATATAATCATTTGCCTTTGAAATTTTTTAAAAATAAAATTGGTAACATCAAATATTCAATTTGAATTACATAATTTCAAAAAAAAAAATCAAAGTCATCAATTCAATCTTGTCTGAAACTAACCCACGTTTTTCAATCTGAATGAAACTTCGTACGAATCTTCTCCTATATGTTTATAAATGTCCTGGAAATTTTTAACGCAATAGACTGGCTCGTTTTTTTTTTAGGCGATTTTTTTTTATTAAGCAAGATATGGAAAAAAGTGAATTTTGAAAAAAACCGCCTAATAAGACTTTTGAAGGATTTTTTTCTTATTTTCCAGAAAACAAAAGATATTAAGCACCTCACCTCACCTAAATAAGCGCACCACAAACCGCAGTAAAAGATTTTATTCACACCGCACCGCACTGCACCGCACCGCACCGCACCGCACCGCACTGCACCAACCCCGTATCTATTTTCAAAATAGTTAGCTCAGACTTTGCGAAAATATTTTTTTTTTCAAAAAATTCTCTTAAAAAAAATTATGCTCCAGCTCAGGCTCCAACTCCGGTTATGGCTTCGGCTCTAGCTCCAGCTCCGACTCCGACTCCGGTTCCGGCTCCGATTCCGGGTCCGGCTCCAGCTCCTCTTCAAGATTGTTCAGCTCCAACTTTAAAGAATTACTTTCAACTGCAAAAAAAATTGTTCTTCAGCTCCGCGTACGGCTCCGGCTCCGGCTCCGACTCCAGCTCTGACTTCGTTTCCATTTCAGAATAGTTCAGCTCCGAATTTACAGAAGCATTTCAACCTGCAAAAACAATTTCTTTAACAAAATTTATACTTTACCTCGGGCTCTGGCTCCGGCTCTGGCTCCGGCTCTGGCTCCGGCTCTGGCTCCGGCTCCGGCTCCGGCTCATGCTCCTTTTCAAAATTGTTCATCTCAAACTTTGTTGAATTACTTTCATCTGCAAAAAAATTTCTTAAAAAAAATTTGTTTTTCAGATCCGCCTCCGGCTCGAGCTCCGACTCCGGCTCCGGCTCCGGCTCCGGCTCCGGCTCTTGCTCCGACTTCGTTTCACATTTCAGAATAGCTCAGCTCCGACTTTGCAGAAGTATTTTTATCTACAAAAACAATTTCTTTAAAAAAAATTTTACCTTACCTCCGGCTCCGGCTCCGGCTCCGGCTCCGGCTCCTTTTCAAAATTGTTCAGCTCCAACTTTGTAGAATTACTTTCATCTGCAAAAAAATTCTTGAAAATAAATTTGTTTTTCAGATCCGTCTCCAGCTAAGGCTCCGACTCCGGCTCCGGCTCCAGCTCCGGCTTCAGCTCCGACTTCGTTTCACATTTCAGAATAGTTCAGCTCCGACTTTGCAGAAGTATTTTTACCTGCAAAAACAATTTCTTTTTAAAAAAAGTTATACTTTGGCTCCACCTTCGGCTCCGACTCTGACTCTGGCTCCGGTTCCAGCTCCGGCTCCGGCTTCAGCTCTGATTGTATTAAAGAATAGTTCACTCTGACTTTGCAGAGAAGTTAGTTTTTACCTTTCAAAACACTTGATTTTTATAAAATTATACTTTTTAGCTCCGAGCTCCCGGCCTCCGACTCCGGCTGCCGGCTCTGGCTCCTTACTATCTGTTTGTTTTTTATATATATTTGTTCAGCCCCAACTTTGTTAAATTATTTTCACCTGCAAAATTAATAAAAAATTGTTTTTAAGCTCCGGCTCCGGCTCCGGCTCCGGCTCCGGCTCCGGCTCCGGCTCCGGCTCTAACTCCGACTCCGTTTCCATTTCAGAAAAGTTCAGCTCCGGCTTTGCAGAAGTATTTTTACCTGCAAAAACAATTTCTTTAAAAAAAATTATAATTTGGCTCCGGCTCCGGCTCCGGCTCCGGCTCTTGCTCCTGCTCCGGCTCCGGCTCCGGCTCCGACTCTGACTACATTTATATGATTGAGAAAGAGCCTGAGCTTGGGTTGTGTTTGCGAAAAGGAAAAGTTTAATTTATTATAAAATGTGAATAAAACCTGGAAAGATCCTAAAAGTTGAATTGCAATTTCGAACATGGAAATGGAATTTTTTAGTTTGACACCCCTATAAAAAATATCTTGTATCTTAAAAACTTTTCGGAATTTCGAAACAAAAATTACACCATGATGTAGAGGAGGGAATTTTCTAGCAATTAGAGTAATAAAAAAAAAAGTGAAATTTTTTATTTGTACTCTGAAAAGTTAGGGTTGGCCAAGTACAGACTCCCCTTAAGTTTATATAATTGAGTATGATTGTATTGTTACGTACGGGACTGACTGTATTAGCTATATACAAAGGGCCTTTGATAAGAGCTGGTGTCATTATACACATTCTCTCCAACTCGAAATCATCCTGAGTTTCGGGCCTAACTTTCAAATGTCCCGACGATTGTGCTGGCAAAAAAGTATTCTCAATTACTCTTAAGTCAATCTTGATTTCTTCATCGAGCATCAAATAACAACCTTTTGTATGGTTAGGGCTCGTTGAAACCTGCAACCTTTTAGCTTGACTCAAATTTTCCTTTATATTAGAAGACGTGTGCTTACTTTACTTGAGCTGTTCCAATCAAAGCATATCTCTCTTCTCTTCCTCTGCGCAGCTGCTGCTTATTTGAGGGTTTCGTGGACTGGGCTGCCCCTCTTACCTGTTGGAGGCGTCCATCCATAACTGACTGAGGGGGGAAGGTTTGGTTCGCATTAAAACTCATTATCTTTCCCCTAAACGGCTGTTGCCTGTATGAGGGGTTTTCAGACAAGGTGTGATCTTTTACCTGTCTGAGACCTCCATCTGTATATTCCTTAATTAAATACATGCCCTGCTTGACAAAAACAGGAATGTCCACCTTCTTACCTTCTTTGATGGACATTTTCGAAGAAAATAAATTTAGAGTTATGTGTAAATTAGCGAGAATATTATTTCCTAATAGCACGTCCCAACTAGGGTCACCTTTTACTTCGCTTACCTGAAATGTCTTGAGGTAGTATCTTCCATACAATCTAAGATACAATTGGACTTTTCCTCTTAACTTAGTTGGGTTATTGTCCACTCCTTGTACAATCAGATCTGTGGCCTGAAGGGGTATCTTAAAATTTCCTTCTTCTCTAGCGCTTTTAGCCGCTTCGGCGTAATGAGCGAAATCAAAGATCCGGAGTCAAGTAAGACGCATGTCTTAACCACCTCTTCCCCTATGGTGGGGCCTAGGTAAACATTAGCATAAAAGTGATGGCCTAATTTGAACGGTCGATCGACACTCTCTTGGAAAAATGTACTGGCTACTTTTTTATCTATTTCTCGACTAAATACTCGTCCATTATCTTTCTTTCTTATATTCCTCCTGCTTTTGCCCCTTGTCGAAAATTTTCCTTCTCTGTCTTTTCATCTGAACGACAGGGCT
>JABUQX010069582.1:17500-25000 GCA_015478945.1 Trachelipus rathkii
GGATCTTCTAATCATCTCATTCATGAGAATATTTAATAACCTGAAGAATAATTAATTGATATTATGTAAGGAACTAAAGCAAAAGCGCCTTATACAGCAAAAACGTGTATAAGAGGTATTCGTATATACATAATATATATATATATATATATATATATATATATATATATATATATATATATATATATATATATATATATATATATATATATATATATATATATATATATATATATAATATATATATAATATATATATAATATATATATAATATATATATAATATATATATAATATATATATAATATATATATATATATATATATATATATATATATAATAATATAATATATATATATATATATATATATATATATATATATATATATATATATAATTTATATATATTATATATATATCTTTTTCGGATAGTTTGTTTGATGCGGCACAACATTAACGAAACTTATTTAATTAGAATTATTTTCCTGACAAGACACACACACATATACTTTCATATATATATATATATATATATATATATATATATATATATATATATATATATATATATATACAAATAATATTATAATATATAAAATGACACTTTCAAACCAAATATTCCGTGTACCATCTCACTACCATTATGAGCTCAATTGTCTATACTTCCTCAATATCCCAGTCGTTCCACTTGCTTTCATGTGTCATTATCACACCCGAGACATATCAACTGAGCCAGCGCTCATCACTCGCATGTGTTTTCTTCTCAAGGACTATTCAGAGTGCATGGAGAGGCTCTCGTCTTTTGTAGGGAAAAGGAAAGGCCGAGAGTTAGCACCTATGAAGTAGCCTTAATAGGACACTTTGATCTATTATAATGATAAAATTGAGCTCAACTCACAAATTAAAGTGAGAGTATTAGACACTGCTAATTGATAAAGCATTGAAACTAGTAAGAGAAAAGAATGAAGAAACGTGCTATTTCTTAAATAAACGTATTTTATATATTACGTTATTTTATATTATTATAAGTTACTATATAATTATATATATTTATATATATTAATATAGTTATATATATTATAATTATGTTAGTAGTATATATGTTATTTATATTATATATAGTATATGTTATAGTTTTTGATTATTATATGTTTTTATAATTTTATATCATAATATATTAATATATATATTAATAATATATAATATATATTATATATTAATATATATAATATAAAATATATATATATATATATATAATATTATATAATATATATAATATATTAATTATATATATATAATATATAATTAATATATATATATCATAATATAATATATATAATATATAGTTAATATATATTGATATTGTGTGAGTGTATTATATGTGTATTGTTATGTAGTGCTAGATTTATGAATGGGTGTGTGATTATAGTTAGACGATATATATTGTTCGAAATCCTAATATACCCATGAAAATTTAGTATGTCAGGAGAAATAACATCACGACACACTGAATAAATTTTTTATTAAATGTAAAGATATGATTGTGTAAAATAATGTAATATTATGTAAAAATGTATAACTATTTATAGGTAAAAGTCTATAATAGAAGTTATTTAGAAAAGGGCCTAGTGTGATTCTTCAGCTGATTATATTAATTTAAATTATTGTAAATGTATAAATATACACTATAAGTTATAGAATTATTTATTAATTATCTTAATACCGCAAAGTAGGATTATTAACTTGATGGAAGTGTAATTATTCAAATATTATTCTTTTATTTGACTACCTCTCAAATTAAATAGTGTTTATATATTTCCTTTCCAGTTATCTCTTATTAGTGTATTATTGATTAGTCTCTATTATATACTCTTATATTATATTATTTATCTCATCATCATATTACTAAATTAATATATATATTTAATATATATATATATATTATATATATATTATTATATCCTTTAAATTTATTAATATATTTATTATTATTATTTATATATTCTTGTTATTATTCATCTTTTTTTCCATTATATTAACTCTGATTTTCAACTCAATATTATCATCATTATTTAATTTAATATTATTATTATTATTATATTATATTATATTAATTATTAAATTATTAATTATTATATTAAATTATTATTATTATTTATTTTATATTATTATATTATTTATATTATTATATTATTATTATTATTATTATATATTATTAATTATATTATTAATTATTTATTAATTATTAATTTTATTATTTAATTTTTTTTTATTATTAACTGTAATTATTATTTATTATTATATATTATTATATATTATTATTATATTAATTATTATTTAATATTATTATTATATTATATTAATTATTAATTATTATTAATTGTTATTATTATTATTAATTCTAAATTTTATATATATTATTATATTTAATTATTATTTAATTTAATTTATATATTTATATAATAATATATATATATAAAATTTATTTTTTATATTATTATTATAATTATTATTATTATTAATTATTATTATTATTATTATTATATTATATTATTTATATTATTATATTATTTTATATTATTATTAATTATATATTATTATTTATATTTAATTATTATTTAATTTATTATTATTTTAATTATTATTAATTTTATTTATTATATATTATTATTAATAATTATATTATTATATTTTATATATTATTATTTAATTATTTTTAATATATTCAATTAAATTATTTATAATTTATTATTATTATAATTTATATTAATTATTATTTAATTATTATTATTGATTATATTATTATTAATATTATATTATTATTATAATTTTATTATTTATAATATATATATATTATTATATATATATATATATATATATATATATATTTATATATTATAATATAATATATATTATTAATATTATTATTAATTATTAAAAATAAATTATTTTTTATTTGTTTACATTTTAATTTAATTTTTGTATTGATTATATTATTTAATTTATATATTATATTATTATTATTATATTATTATTATTATAATTATTAATAATTTATTAATTTAATTATTATTATTATTATTATTGTTTAATCATTTAATTTAATTTTTGGTATTCGATTAATTATTTTTTATATCGATTAAGTTATAATTATTAATTATTATATTATTAATTAATTTTTATTATTATTATAATTTTTTAGTAATGATTTTTACTGATTATTTATGATCTTAATTAATTATTATAATTATTTAAATTAATTAGTTAATTATAATTATATTATTTTATGATTAATATTTTAAAATATTAAGAAAGTAATATAAAACATAACAAGTAATTCATTAATTGTTCATTATTAATACTTATAATATGGAACAATTTCTTGATAATTATTCATTTATTATTTGTCTACCAATGGTACCAATTGATTATTTATTTATTTACTTATATATTAACTTACTAATTTTGTCGCGAAACTTACAATGTAAGTTTAACGAGCATGTGATTATTATTTTTATGCTCATCAGTTAAAATGAGTAAAGAACTAAAGTTTAGGAGCCGATAATAATGCGCCACCACTGATAAAGAAAAAGAGATAGTGAAAGGTCACGATGAAGATTAAATATGAGACTCTTACTTCCAGTCTGTAAGATTATATTAAACCTCAACGTCGAGAATTAAGGCTACCAGTTCGTAAATCACGTTGGTTATACCGAGGATTTTTATCACATAAAATACAGTCCTTGTATTATTTATGAGGATGCGTCTCAATGTGCATATGTACTTGCTTCCTTGCTGTAGAACATGAGAGTAAAATGGGGTCCACATTTGTCTCGTACATCTCGAGAGCACAACAAAATCGAGAGCAATTATCATGCAGTGTGACAGGCCATGGGCCCACCTGTTTCCTTGCTTCTGTCTGTATTTAGAATGCACACGAGTAGGAAAATAACAACAACCAAGAGAATAAACCTTTATGTGTACACAATGGTGAGGATGTTTATAGAATGAGCGTTGCAAAAACACGAGATAAACGTGAGGAAACTTTGTAAAAAGACATTTTTGCTTTATCTCTCGAGAAAGGGACATCAAGAATGCAGTTAATACACCTCAGCGAGAATCTAGTATTTTGGAATGTTGGAGTTCGAGAAGAGTTGTACTCGTTCTACGCTATCACTCCTAGAAAACTCTTGTAAATTCTTATTAAATGTCTTTCTGTGGATGTTTATTGAGATTCATAGCATTCTAATGTTTAATATCATATAAGACTTCGTGCACATATATGCTATAATTCTAGGGTGGAGAAAATAATTCGTTTCATATATAAATTAGCTAAGCGGAAAGGATTACGGACAAGTTATTATAAAGAGTTATAATTACTGCTATTTTAACATCATATTATCTATGGTTGGTAAGGATAATTGCAGGTTAATTGAACTCACTGTCAGTTTTCGGTATCGAACTTGTACTATAGATGCTCTACTTCTCTATTTAGTATACATTGAGAGCATCTAACTCTCTGCTCAAACATGTGGTGGTGTCTGTGTCCACTCCCGTAAGATCTTCCTCACTCTTAACCATAACCTGTAGCCGGGTCACAAGCTTAATTAAAAGGCAAGAATTTTGTTCAGGTCACGATAACACTTTCTCTCTTCACAAATGACCAATATAAATAAGAGGCTACTGTGCTACATATGTATATAGTATTTTTATATTCTACTGAGTGAGATGATCTATTTGTATGTGCATATGTAATATATAGGTTGACTGTCAAAACGCACATGTATAGTTTTATTATGCCGGTATTCAATATAAATAGTCATTGAGAACACTTCGTAGTAGCACAAAGTAGGCTATAATTTAACTTAAATGACTCTCTACCACATCTCCTTTTGATAAGGTGGAGTTAATATCTTTATTTCTCATTGAAGTTGCTACACTTCAACCGATTCTTTCTCTCTTTGTTAATACCACATAAATTAAGCTCTTTCTGAAATAACAAGTAGCTAAACATTCTTCTTCCACTATTTAGACAACTCACCAATACTGACTTATTTGTAGAATGAAGGTAAGGCTTAGAGTTGGTAGGTAAAGTATAAATCCACATTGTAATATTTAGCATCAAACTTATGATCGATAACACACAGTTGCTAAGGGTGAGTTCAAAGGGGCAGCTAAGGGTACAGTATCTAGGAGGCAATAGAGGCTTGAGTAACATTGGATATCTGTCAAGGTTTGCTGTAAAGTACAGCCGGATAATTTATATTCTTTATATCTTTGACCAGAGCTCATAATATCCGTAACACTTGGAGTCTAAAGCATTAGTCTTAGTATGGAGTCTATACATTTTACCAGTTAGCACACTAACTACTAGCAAGCTTTTTCCCAGGTGAAGAGAATTTTCTCCCTAAATAAGTAATTAAGCTGGAATAACGTATGTATCATTATAGACATCACTATTCAGCATGTGCTAATTATTTATTCACGGTGCTTGCTAAATGAAGTAGTAACTTACTGTCCTCAATTACCGATTAATTCAGAATACAAAACTCAGAGCATAAACCAATAAAGTTCAGTGAAATAGTGTATTGTTGCAAACAGTCTGTTATGTCCTTACATTCATAAACTGTATTGCAAGAAAGGAGATTTTCCGAGCATTTTCTCCGTCACACTAAATATATATAATATATCATGTATTATGTGAGGATATCCTGTTGACTTGTCTAATTGTATTAGCGTACTGAGCTTAACTGTTGAGTTTAGTCCGAGTACAGATTACGTAATTGATAAACTTTATGTTTTATACAGTTAATTAGTATATCAGACGGTAACAAGACGGGTCAAAGCCTAATTATATATCATGCAAGGTTTAAACGAGTGTCTCTCCAGTTGTGTTGAGTGGCTTCTTCTGTTATTATGAGATTAATAAGAATGGAGTGAACCTTTGTTACTAGTAATAATGCCTATCGACTGAATCTTATAAGATTTAGAGTTGAAAAGAAATTCGTGTTCTAAGTGATATACATAATTACTATGACCGTGCTATTAGCTGGTGCTTTATTTAAATTTATTACGTAAAAGTTAATAGTACAGAATCTTGCTGGTTTAAATTCCGAGGTAATGTAAACCTTTTTGTGAGAATGCTTATCTTTTAAGCATTTGAGAAGGACTTCATACCTCTCACTAGCAAGCGTCTCCTTTCCAGATACACGCAACTATGATACAATATTGTAAGTCAGCCCATTTTAACTAATGGCTGAAAAGGCCAAAGTTGAGAAATACTCTTTATGTATTTGTCTGCGTTTTTTTTATCGTGATATTAATTAAATTTAAAAACATATCAAACCTATATATATATAAATATATATATTTTCTATACACTTTCAAATGTATAAAATAGAAATAATATATGTGTAATATTGATAACAAGCTATTAAGCCTTCAGCCTATCTTAAAGCTCATATGTGATCATACACTTTATAATATAAATTGAAGAAATGGCACCAATATACACTTGAACACATCCTACTTACTCTCAATTGCCAACATATAATATCATCAAGTTGAAATAGTCCTCACTTGGAATTTACATATGTGTGTGCTACCAAAGTCTAGAATTTTGCTGAGTATAAATAATATTAATTTTAAATATTGTATATATTAATATATATATATTATAAAATATATTTATATTATATATATGATAATATATATATATATAATATATTTAATTATTTATATATATATATATATAATAATTAAATATATATATATATATAATATTAATTATATATTATATATATTATATATATATATATTATATAATATATATATAATATATATATATATTACCTAGTTTTTTTTTATATTACTTACATCTTCTTCTAGATTTTCATTATTTAAATATGCAGCTTTTTTTATAAAGACTCAATTTACCAAAACTTTATATACCATTTACATAAGAAAATGGTTTCACTAATACATACAGTTTACGATAGCCTCCATGATCCTTAACAGGAAAAAAGATCATTAATAGTCCCTTTTAAGGGGTACATGACTCCAACAGTTTTTAGGAACCGAATGATCACCCTAATGACGTATTATCATTATATACCTCTATTTTTATCAATTCTTTTTCACATCTATCAACGTACCATATTATTTAAAAGAATTGTCTACACTCTGACTATTTGATCCTATTTATAGATTCTATACCTCTTGTTTCAGTACATCACTAGTTTCTAATACTACTCATTTGCATTCAAACTACAAGTGCATAACACATAACTTCATACAAAACACTAGGTAGCAATCAATAGACTTTGATTTTTCATTATATTACATCCAACTACGTAATTATAATAGCACCAGCCACGTTTATCCAACCATAATTACAATACTTTCCTACTACATTCTGCAATCATCCGTTCCTTTTCATTCATCCATCAAATATATATACTCTACTAATATAATTTTAACTTAGACAGTTGGTTATTTCTAA
>JABUQX010069583.1:0-7500 GCA_015478945.1 Trachelipus rathkii
GAGAGAGAGAGAGAGACGAGAGAGAGAGAGAGAAGAGAGAGAAGGAGAGAGAAGAGAGAGAGACTGAGAGAGAGAGGGGCAGAGAGTAGATGAGAGAGAGATGAGACGCCCGAGAGAAGAGGAAGGACCGTGGAGAGGAGAGAGAGAGAGAGAGAGAGAGAGAGAGAGAGAGAGAGGAGAGAGAGAATGTAGAGAGAGAGAGACGAGAGAGAGATGGAGAGAGGAGAGAGAGAGAGAGAGAGAGAGAGATGAGACGAATTGAATGCGAGAGAGAGAGAGAGAAATGAGAGAGAGAGAGAGAGAGAGAGAGAGAGGGAGAAGAGAGAGAGAGAGAGCGAGAGGACGAGAGAGAAGGAGAGAGGGAGAGAGGAGAGAGAGAGAGAGAGACGAGAAGAGAAAGAAGAGAGAGGAGAAAGAGAGAGGAGAGAGGAGAGAAGAGGAGAGAGAGAAGGAGAGAGAGGAGAGATGAGAGAGAGAGACGGAGAGAGAGAGAGAGAGAGAGGAGGAGACCGAGAGAGGAGAGAATGGAGAGGAGAGGAAGAGGAGAGAGGGCGAAGAGAGGACGAGAGAGAGAGTTTTCAAAATTACAATCACAATTTTCAACATTATTCCATAGATCTTTTCATATTTATGAAAACTTTTCGTAACGAGTAAACATTTTCATATCTTTGGCTCGTACAACAAGGTATTGTTGCTAGCCTTTTCCAATTTTATTATATGAAATATGAAGATCCTATGATACGCCCATAGCTTAAAATTTTACTCTTTAAGAACATCATTAGGGAAGGAAAATTCTAAATAATTAATCTATTATAATCTGTTTTTTTACTAAACTAGTTGATTTCTTTAAATTCTATCTTTAAAAATACTTTGCTTTTTTTACCACTCTCTCATATAAAAATTGTAATATTTAGTTAACTCTACATTTAATATTATTAAAAAAAACTCAAAAAATATATAGGGTAGGAGCTACCTACCCTGCCTACCCTATGTATACCCCCCCTGAATAACCCTGATATATATATATATATATATATATATATATATATATACATATATATAATATATATATATATATATATATATTATATATATATATAATATATATATTATTATATATATATATATATATAATATAATTAATAATAATATAATATGTATATATATTCATCCCCTCAAGTAGATTCTGAAGATTGAAACCTTAGTCGGTGTACCCCTCGGCAGAAACCTCCCAGCGACTCTTATTTTTCATACAATCGCGCCCTCCTTTCCATTTCAACCATAAACCACTCCTCAGATTGGGATCGTCACTTCCTCCGATGCATCCCTCCATTCTTTATATTGGGTATTTCTTTGTTTTCTATGCCTCATTCCAGCAGTAGTGTCTAAGCAGCCATACTTTCACTCCTTTGGTCCTTAATATAATAGCACCTAGTCCATCAGTTCCTGGGCTTTTCCCTCTTGCATTTTTATATCCTCTTATTTCCTCTAACAATTATCCCCTTCCCATCAAAGCCTTACATACCTTCCTCTCCATCTGCATACTTCTCCCACAGCCTTCAAATCTCAACACATTATCAAAGAATTCCTTTACTCCCAACACTTCCTCCACCAGGGCATTTTCTATATATATATATATATATATATATATATATATATATATAATATATAATATATATATTATAATATTATATATATATATAATTATACCGTATTTATTGTTTGTATACCGTAATATATATATTATACTATATATACTCCTATATATATATAATATATTAAATAATAATATATATATATAATATATATATATATAATATATAATATATATTATATATACTATAATATATGCAAAATGCTTAGCAATCCAAAAATATCAATTAGTGAAATGATAAGCCAATGATGGAATATTTCCATTAACTTTTCATAGCTGGTAATATAGCTAATTCTTAAGTTCTAAATGCAGATGAGCTATCTATATTTTTGTAGCTGATCAGGGCATGATCACACATCTATCGATATCATGAAACGAATATAATTCATGTATGGCAGCCATGGAGTTACATATTTATTTTTAATAAGAATATATTCAGTTTCAAATAATTTTAATATTTTAATCCAATCGTCTATAACAATTCTGTTATGAATCTTCAAAGATATAGTTTTACATAAGCTATTATCTTTTATATTTAATTCAAGGGTTCCTAAAAATATCCATTTACCCTTCATTATACACTTAACGCTTAAAAAATAGAAAACCTCCCTACGTAGGCATGTTTTTAAATCTTGCTACACTAAATTGAAAATGCATACATCGGCAACTCTAGTTTTCTACTAAATCTTTATGGTCAACAAGGATAGTTTTAAGAGATTTATTAGAAATAGTCTTTTACATACAGCAATTCTACCTTATATATATTTATATATATATATATTATAGGTATATATATTATATATATTATATATATACATATATATATTAATTTTTTTCTTATATATATATTATATATATATATATATATATATACTATAGTATATATATATATATATATATTTTACCTTTGGTTTTACACGTACCGCCAAATAAGTATATAAATAAACTACAGGCATCATTTATATCAAGTTTTTAAGTTGAAGGGTTGGAAGTAAATAGAATTCATTTGCAGATCCTCTAATTTCCAAAACTTTACATTGTAAATGATACATAACATTTTAATTAATGAATTCATTATTTAGATAAATTTTAGCTTTTGTTTCAAATATTGGAAATTAAGATCTAACTTCTATTTACTTATCATTGATTTTTCATTTTCTTGTTTAGTATGATCCAAAAATAATCAATGCAGACAGATATACTACAAAACTATCTCCCCCCTTTAAACTGAAGGTGTATATACTATATATAATATACTGATATAAAATATATTATATATATATATTATATATATCATATATATATATTATTATAATAATATTATATTATATATAATATACTACTTATATAGTATATATATGGTAAAGCTGTAGACAGCGACCCACACATTTTATATAATATATAAATATATATATATATATATATATATATATTATATTATATTATAATATATATATATTATTATATTATATTATATATATAAGTAATTGTTACCCATCGGAAGGGGTGACAACCCTGGAGCTGGGTAAACAGATGACCATATAGGTATATGATGGGAATATTCAGAATCGATAGTACCCGTATTATTAAGGGGCGGGTCACACCACCACCTGGAACAATCTACCCTACACAATACGGTACTTATTACCGACCCAACCAGTAAGCAGAAAGAATATGACCCTAGGCGTTAAACGGTTTCCGATTAATGAAAAGCAAAAAAAGTATTTGCAATATTTACAACATACCTGCAACCTGTATATCTGATCCATATAATTTATCAAATTTACATAACACAAATAATAACTGTAATTATTTGCTTTCGAGTGGGTCTTTGGTTTTCCACATCTACCGTGCTGTTCGAATCGGATCTACTCCCTCCATTAGTTACAAGTTCTTGCTGACTTAAGTTTTCACGTAAATAATCGTCTTCCATTTCTAATGGTTGAGGTTTCGCTATTTCTTTTAAAGCGTTTAATGGAAGGCATTAAAAAAGTAAGATAATTAAAAACGATGCTCTATCTAACAAACTGAAAAGACCGCAAAATTGGAAATTAAGGAATCTACTCAAGGGTCAGAGAATCTATCAGTTAGCTACTCCAACCTCACACGCACAACATTCGAAAGTAACTGAGTCAAAAGGTTGCCGAATGCGGACTTTCTCTCTAAATTTTCTCGGGCGGAGTATAGGCGGAGTTAAAACGTCAGCGTGACTCAAATAAGAGACTCGTTCGATTTACCGCTGAGTCAAAAATGTTTCCCCGCACTGGAATTTACCCTACATTTAAATTTCAAATATTTTGTACCATTTAAATCAAACTTGGCATCATCAATCTATTCGTTATATAGTTTTTGTAAATACTAAAATAGTTTTAGTTTTAATAATTGGCCGCCAATTCACTATACTTTCAGTTTTATGACACCTGTATTGTGTTACCTGTAGCATCAACGGAACTTGTTTTTGCTTTTTTTTTCGATATTGGAGATGATTAATACTATAGGGAACGTCACAGATCAAAAATAGGTTGTGCATAGTAAACAAAGAATTCCACCTTCTAAACTTTATATATATATATATTAGTGATGTGCAGATGTCATTTTTTCGCGATCGCGGATGCGGATGTTATTTTAAACATTCCCGCGGATGCCGGATGCGGATATGTCTGATAATATATATATATATAATAATATTATATAATATAATATATATATATATATATATATATATATATAATATACTATATTATATTATATAAATAATATTATATATAATATATATAATATATATATATATTATATATATATATATTATACTATCGAGTTTTTAGCCACAATATCTATTAATATAATTCGTTACT
Organism: Trachelipus rathkii; assembly: GCA_015478945.1. Classification (NCBI taxonomy): domain Eukaryota; kingdom Metazoa; phylum Arthropoda; class Malacostraca; order Isopoda; family Trachelipodidae; genus Trachelipus; species Trachelipus rathkii. The sequence continues at coordinate 4,510 of JABUQX010069583.1, forward strand.
AGGGTGCGGACGGGGGACCCAACTCCAAATTGGCATCCCACACCAAGCCTCCTGTTCCCCAACCTCCGACCTTAATGAAAGATATTTTACAATGGATTATATACTTTTTGCACTAGTATTGAATTCAAATATAGGAAGGGTTGTGCTTTGAGAACATAAATTTTTCTACCTTTCTGCTGGAGTCTGTTTCTCTTTTATCATATATTATCCCAGCATTGCGAATACTCTGCTCACTTGGAACCACTAGTGGAGGAAGGCCAAGTATTTCCTTGCAAGTTGCAAATTTACTTAAGCGTGGGATAAACATTTTGCTTTAACACTCCGACATACTGTGGTCAGGTATCGTCATTTGATTGTATCTTAGTCGGTTTTTCTTGGGTGATAGTTTCAATCATTGCGCTGCATCTTCTGTAATGCAGTGTTGCTTCTTTCATCGGCTTACTGGACTGTGGAATTCTTCCAGTGAATCTGTTATTCTTGATTTTACTTGTAGAAGGTATTGGTCCTGTATTTTTGTTTTTTCCTTTTATGGGTGGCTAATTAATAGACTTTCGGATTAAGTTTTTCAACTGCAGCACAAAAGTGACGATATAACGTTGTTCTAATATTGTGTTACAAAAAAAAAACTGCCGTTATATAACGGGGATCTTAAGTAAGTTGCAATATTATGAAAGTCATTTATTTCCACAGAACCAAAGCGCTTTTTGAAAGCTTTCGTTTTATTTCACCTTTCATTCTTTTTAAACCGTCATCATTTTCATTTGGAAAATGATTCAAAATGCTTCTTAGCGTGGAGATTAATGGTATTACATCGGAGACAGAAGCTGTTAAGGCGTTGATTTTTTTGGCATCCCTAATCTCATGTGACTCTGTGACTCAAATTTATGAACTCATGCTGTGAGCACATGATTCATCACTAACATTTGAGCCAAGTACCATGTCACTCATCTTAAAGTTTGCGTTCAGATTCATTTCAAGTATTTTATTATAAAACTCTATCAAATGCTCGACAATAAATATCCGCGTAACATCCGCAGGGCAAAGTGCGGATGCGGTGCGGATCTTTTTAATACATTGTGCGGATGCGGTTTACCTGCATCACTTAATATAATATAATTATAATATATAGTATTATATATTATAATAATTAATTATATAATATATTAATAGTATATAGTATATTATATATATATATATATATATTATATATATATATATGTGTCAGCGTTCTGTTATAGCCGTCATATGTATCTTAAAAACTATTACTGCTAACGGTAAAACGGAATACATTGCTGGGATGCTGGTCTAATTTTGCCCTGAAAATGGAAATATATTATATATTATTATATATATATATATAAATATATTATATATATAATATAAAATATATATATATTATATATATATATATATATATATATTATATATATATATATTATATATACTAATATTATATAACTTATTATATAGTCCAAAAGACTACTCAATAGCCTTACAGCGAAAAGAATAATTTTTGGAATCCTCGTTAAATTTTTAGTCAAGAAAATGTAAAAAAAAAAAAACAAAAAATCCTGATTTTTTGGAGCAAAGTAATATGATTAGAGAGCCTTTTAGAGACCTTTTATTTGGTTTTCTCGTTAAAATAAATAGACTTGTCTCATTTAAATTTTTTTTTTTTTACTAAAAGAATCCCAAGGTATACCGCACCGATGGCAGCGAGTCGGGGTCTCTCGCCTTTCCGGGAACTACGGGGTAGGACTAATTCCGCCCGCCTCCGGAGGGTTCCGGAACCCCCGCCCTCTTTGGTATTCTGGGTGTCGCGGGGGCTTCTCCGCCCTCCCCTACGGGGTATGGAAACCGTCCCCCCTCTGTCCCCCGGCTCGCGCCCCCTAGTGTGCCGTATAAAGCAAAATTAATAGGAAAGTATCCTTATCTTGAACGAGAAACCAATAACCCACCACCCGGCCCCTCTAACACTCACCGCGCCTCTCTAATCCATATTAGTATAATTATTACAATAATTTTTTTTATTATTTTTTACATTTTTCTTATGAAATATTTACGAGGATTACCAAAAAATGTTATTCCTTTTCGCATGTAGCTTTGTAGTTTTGAGATATAATTTTTTTTTATTTATTTTTTTTTTTTTTTATTTTTTTTCTTTTTTTTACATTATTCAGGGGCAACCACTCTCCTCGCGCCCCAAGGGATTCCAGCAAATGTATTCCGTTTTTACTGTAGCATAATAGTTTTTAAGATTACATATGGACGGCTATAACAGACGGGCCTATATAATACTATATATATTATTATTATATATATATATAATACTATATATATACCCTACCTACTATATATATATATTATATATATATATATTATATATATATATATTATATATATATATATATATATATATATATATATATGCAGCATCCCCATAGACAAATACAGGTAACTTTATAGAAAAATACAGACTCCCTCCGCAAAAATAATATACATTATTTGATTTAAACAGACAAGTTTTTCATCGCGGAAACTTAAAAAAATTAAAAATATTTTATTATTAAATTATTTATTAATAACACCTTAAATATTAGTTAATCTTCTGGCAGCGTATGCTCTCATCGACTTCCTTCCTGCAAGTACATTACGAAAGCAGAGTGCCAAATAGTGTTTTTTGATTATTTGCTCTAGGACGAAAATGTTAATTTTTTTCTTTACTATTTCCTTTTTTAGGGGTTTCGAGTCGACGGAGGGGACAGAGGGGGGAATGAAGGTCCCCCGTCGTCCCCCGATAGGCTGAGAAACCGACTCTTACATATTAATGTTGCGATTTACCCTTAGGGTATTCTTTAGTAAAAAAGAAAAAAAAATCAACTTTGGCAACTCTTGCGTGCTCCCTCGGAGTACAGAGCTTCTTCGTATTCTCAAAAAACTGAATTTTCAAACATTATTTAACAATTTAAAATTTTTAAAAAGCGTTATTTT